>CM062374.1:13659241-13779241 GCA_031216125.1 Dalbergia cochinchinensis | reverse complement strand
GATCGTACAGTTATAATCTTTTAACAATTCAATCCATCTACATTGCCTTAAGTTCAGATCCTTTTGTTGAAAGATGTACTTCAAGCTCTTATGGTCTGTAAAGATCTCACAAGTCTCTCTGTACAGGTAATGCCTCCAAATCTTCAAGGCAAAAATCACAACTGCCATTTCCAAGTCATGCATAGGATATTCTGCTCATGCTTCTTGAGTTGCTGTGAGGCATATGCTATAACTTGGCCATGCTACATTAGGACACAGCCAAGTCCAACTCTAGAAGTGTCACAGAATACCGAAAAGCCACCTGTCCCTGAAGGTAACACCAAAACTGGCACCATGGTCAAGCATGTCTTGAGCCTCTGAAAGCTCTCTTCACACTCTTATGTCCACTGAAATATGACATTCTTTTGTGTCAACTTGGTCATAGGTGCGGCGATCCTCGAGAAATCCTGAACGAACTACTTGTAATATCCTGCTAAGCCTAAGAAACTGCGGACTTCTGAAACTGTAGTAGGTCTAGGCCATTGATGCACTGCTTCCACTTTCTTTGGACCTACTAGAATATTGTCCTTCGACACTATGTGTCCAAGGAATGCCACTTGATTTAGCCAGAACTCATACTTGGAGAACTTCTCGTATAACTAATTCTCCCTCAAAGTCTGTAGAATTATTCTCAGATGTTGCTCATGGTCCTCCTTACTCCTAGAATATACTAAGATGTCGTTAATGAAGACAATCACAAAGTGATCCAGAAATGACTTAAACACCCTATTCATCAAATCCATGAAGGCTACTGGGGCATTGATTAACCCAAAGGACATCACTAAGAACTCATAATGTCCATAGCAAGTCCTGAAGGTTGTCTTAGGTATGTCTTTATCCTTAATCTTCAGCTAATGGTAACCAGATCGAAGGTCGATCTTGGAAAAATAGGTTGCCCCTTGGAGTTGGTTAAAAAGGTTATCAATGCGAGGCAAAGGATACCGGTTCTCAATCGTCACTTTATTTAGTTGCTTGTAATCTATATACATTCTCATTGAGCCATCTTTCTTCTTAACGAATAACACTGGAACACCTCATGGAGAAGCACTTGGCCTTATAAACCCCTTGTCCAACAACTCCTATAACTACTCCTTCAATTCTCTTAACTTTCCTGGAGCCATGCGTTCGAGGGGTATAGAGATGGGTTTAACTCCTAGCTCAAGTTCTATCCTAAACCCTATTTCCCTTTCTAGTGGCATACCTAACAATTCATCTAGAAACATCCAGAAATTCGCTAGCCACCGGAACTATGCCCAAACTTGGTGTTTCTGCCTCTATATCCCTAACTGCAGCTAAAAACCCATAGCTACCTTTATCTATTAACCATAGTGCACTCATAGCTGATATCAAGCTTGTCGGTAATGAGCACCTTGTACTTAGAAACTCTCTTGGCTTATCGCCAGGGACCTAGAATCTCATTACTTTCCTATAACAATCTACCACGACATGGATGGGGCTAACCAGTCCATACCTAGAATGACATCAAAGTTAAACATGTCCAGCACTTTCAAATCTACAAGTGCCTCCATGTCACCAACTTTGACTCTGCACGATTTATACACTGTTTGAATAAGGATAGGCTTCCCTGAAGGTACCCCAACTAAAAATGGCTTCTCAAGATCCTCAGGGGATCTTCCGAACCATAAAGCAAAGAATGGGGACACATAAGAATAGGTTGACCTTGAGTTAAACAATGTCATAGCATCGAAGGAACATACTATCGTCATACCTATTACTACTTCATTTGAAGCCTACGCATCCCGATGGGTCATTGTAAACAAATAGGGTTGTCCCCCACTACCCTAGCCTCTACTGCCTACTCTTCTACTGCCTACACCTCTGCCACTAGGGCCTCTGCCCCCCGCTCCATGGTCTACTGAAGCGATGAAGCCACCTTGGGCTGTCAACTGAAGAGACTGAACGGACATGGAGGGGTTAGCTGACCCATGACTAGGAGCTCCCTAAAACTTCAAGCACTCTCTACGCTTGTGACCTGGTTGACCACACCCATAACATATTAAGGAGGCAACTAAACATGGACCTTGATGTCTTTTCTCACAAGTTGGGCATATTGGATATGACTGCCATGAACTCTGTCCACTGTACTAACTGCCCCCTCTACTAAAAGTCTATGATACAGCTGGGCGTGCTAGGATAGGTTTTGAGAAAGTGGCCTTACTTAATTGACCTCGCCGTTGGCCCTGTTGATGGTGACCCTTGCTTGAACCTGCCCCGCTCAAGAAAGAGACGTGAACCATAGCCTTTTTGTTTGCCTCTAACATCGCCCTATACTCTACTAAACCATTCTCAAGACCAATCACTGTATCAACCACCTGAGCATAGTCCATGGTCCCAATGTGAGGCTGCAAACTGAGGAACATGTCTTTAGGCATACCCTGAACAAAACATATCATCCTAGCTATCTCTGTTGGTATTATGCTGAGGCTGCCTGTGCCAGATAAGTGAAACGCTCGTCATACTCTGTAACTGTCATGCTTGGAGTTAAAAGGAGCTTCAAAAATTCTTCAATCATCTGTGCCTATTGGCTCTTAGATATGAATCTCCGTATGAAGGCTTCCTTGAACTGTTCCTAAGAAGGAGAGCTAGTAGTCCCATGCCTTTGTCGGAACTCTAGATACCATAACTCTGCTTAGCCTCCCAGCTAGAAGCCAACCAACTCCACTGTTCTCTCTCTTAAGAACAATGGATGACATCAACTATCTTCTCCACTTGCCTAAGGAATTCCTGGGGGTCCTCAATTGTCAGACGCCTGTTGAAGGTGGGCGGGTCCATCCTCTTGAAACGCTCTAGGGCTGGGTCGTTTGTATCCTTGACTAAAGGTGACTACACAACTGCCTGGTCATCACATCTGTCAAGTTTGCTATCATCTATTCAAAAGCTCTAAGTTGAGTACTAAAACTGGATGCATCGCTTTTACGGCGAAGGAGAAGACGTAAATGGTGTACAGGTAGCATGGTAACACTTATGGAATGGAGGACATATAACAGGACCATGAATGCCAAGAAAAAACAAACTCTTGTTGAACCTAGACATGATTGACACTTTTCTAAAGGCCTCAGATAGCAGTACATCAATGCAAATGGGCGTGCATCCATTTACATAGGTGTCATATTATTTGTGGACACTTGCTCCAGTAATATGTATGAAAATCTATTGCTCTGATACCACTTTGTCATGACCCGCCTAGAGAACGTGACTGGCACATGAGAACTTGGATCCCCATGGAAGCCTCTGATAACGTGACTGGCTAATATGCATAAATAAATCGAATATATTCAAAATATCTCAAACTCAAATAAGTTTCACAATTCTGAAAATGTTTGCAATCATAAATACTGAACATAAAACTGCATAAAATCCATATCCTGGGCCAAAGCCAAATATAATTAAATAACTTACTAAAATTTTGAAAATAGTCAAAACAATATAATGCATTTTCAGGATCCTGCCTACATAATTATTGGAGCACTACTAAACTAACATGACCAATCGTAAGCTCCATTCCAAAGCGAAGCTCAACAAAAGAGGCTGCAACACTACTGAGGAGGATCTTATGGTGTAACTGAGCTTGCAACTATATCTATAAGCGGAGGAAAAGAGAGGAGTGAGTTCATCAAACTCAGTGAGTGAGCCTTTATTCACAACCCACATAGGACAACAATAAAGATACATAAGATATACATGCAACTTGATGTAAAACATTTTATATATAATTACATATAACTGAAAATAATAAGTTAACTAAATCCATGGCAACAACTAATAGAGAAACAAGAGTTGTTCTATACATAAGTATCTGAGCTGAATAGCTGAATCTAAGCCAATGGCTAATTTGATGTGTAACATCCTCCCAAGTACAACGTCATCCTTAAGTCATGACATCAGACTTGAGAGTTGTTACTTATAAATTATCAGACTCGTCTTAAATAACTATAGAAAATGCGATAAGATCGTGTAATAACTAGCGTAATTAGATTAAAATATTTAACAAAGATACAAGTCTATTACATAAGGAAGCTCTACTTGGAGCTTGAATATATATACAATCTCTATTACATTAGCCTACACACATACCTACAACTATATACCATATAAGAAAAATATCAGCTATTAAACTACTGCAATCCCAAGTTTCTTTCACGTAGCAGCCACATCGTTCTCTGGATTAACCTGGAGGCGACATGAGAACACAAAACACATAGGGGTGAGAATTATACAATTCTCAGTAGGGCAACTCCCCAAAAACTTACTCATACTGTCATCGTCATCACTCTAGCCACTTCGGTTTATTAAGAAAAGGTGATCAAACATTACATAATAATGATTCATTTTTAAAGTTCCAAATCATATTTTCGAAGTGGGTTATTTTTAATGATCAATCACTTAATGCACACATATCATAAAGCTCAAACATATAATTAATAATCCTAATCGAGAAATTAAATATGATATGAGTATGATATGCTAAATATAGTGATCTTATCTCAAAGTGACCTGGTTTTACTTGTGGTCATAGAACTCAACTCGATGCATTTTTCTCTTTTCATCGACATAGGAAGACTTAGTGTATACCCGATGGGTATTTACTATAGATAACTCCACAATGAACAATTTATACCATATGGTATTTATAGTGGTTCACACCACATAAGGGAAATAGACTGCTTATCAGGACTGAGCTCATTCCTATACATGATCGTTGGATTTACTTTCTTCAATTCTCATACAGATCTATTCCTAGCCAATACGTCTACCGACTTATATTATCTCTAGGGAAGTTCCTATTTTTGCCTCCCCTTTTATCTCTAGGGAAGTTCCTCTTTTTGCCTTCCCCTCATTCCACATAAGTCTTGTTTCTATTTTCTCCATATGTCAGAACATGCACGAGTGAAATTTATACATTCTCTTTTCTCATATAATTGCATCATGTACTTTCGTTTCTCAAATGCATGCATAAGCCACATGTAGGCTTTAAATCATAAGTAATTCTCATTTTTGCCTCATAAATCAATCTTTAAATTGTCTAGCATTCATTCATACTCATCATACTTAAATCAAGAGTCATTATATCATCAACTCAAAGCATCAATTCATTTTCAGCACAATGGCAGATTTCACATATCTATAGCACAAATCATTTTGCATTTAAAACCATGAAATACAAGGCTATAAAAATTATCCAAGACACTTAAATTTGTCCCCAAGGTCCCCTAAAAATTTCGGAGTTAAAAGAGTTCTCTAAGTATGATAACAAAATTCAACAAAGTAGGAGGCCAGAAACCCCCTATTTGCAGCCAACAGCCAAAGTTCCCATCTTATTACCCTATCAAATGATCATATCAAATCATACAAAAATTCATGGTTGGACTTTAACATGTCCTCAATATCTTGTAGAACTTTCAGTGGAAAAATCAATCATTTGATATGGTAACAAAATTAGACAAACTCAGAGCTTCAGAATTCGTTGTCCAGACAACTCAAGAATAGACTCGGTTTTTGATTTTTATAAAATAGTAAAACTCATTTTTAGGACCCAAGAAAAATCATGGAATTGCCTTAGGATGTTAGCTTCAACATATAAATTTTATAACTCATCAAAACATCTACAAATACATTAGAAAATTTATGAACCATAACCTGTCCAGAAGAAATCCGAAAATCCAGCAGCATAGTCTAATATTCCTTTTGACAAAAATGATTTCTAGAATAATCCAAACACTCCACCAAAATTAATACATCTATATCCATATATCATAAACCAACAAAATGAAAAATATCAATTTAAATCAGTGATTAACACAGAAAAACGGATTTGAAGAAGAAGAGGTTCAAAAAGCCTACTTTGGTAGCTTTAAGGATCTTGGCTTCAAGCATGTCCCAAGGGTGATCTTGCTCACTTCAAGGCCACTAATTCAACATCAAACCCTTCCCTAAACAGCAGATGGTGAGCTCTCAAAGCTGGAAAAGTGATGGATTCAAATTCTAATCGGTTAGATTTGTAGGTATTGAGGAGTAGAAGAAGTTTTGTGAAGGGAGTTTAGGGTTTTAACAAGTCTAGGCTAGGAGTTTGGGAACTTAAATCAAGTTTTGAGCCCTTGAGAAGATGAAAATGGTGGCTGATGTATTCTCCTCTTGCTGCACGAAAATAAGGATAGCTTAATGGAGAAGATTGGTTTTGTATTCATCTTGTAAGGAAGCTTGTAAGGAAAGCTTAGTTATTATAATGTAAAAGGATAATTCTTAAAGAAAGCTAACAAAATGGATGGATAGGATTGTTTCCTTAGTTAAAGAATGGATCTTGGTCATCCAATTGGCTCAAGACAATTGGATCATTTTAACTTAAGGAGAAAATAGCTTTTTCGGTGTTAAAACCACACACCAAAATTCCATTGAACGAATAAGTTATTGGCTCCCAACTAAAATATAATAAATCAAAGGTCATGATTAAAACTTGCTTTTCAAGTTTTAATCCTTGCCATCCACTTGGCATAAAGTGGTTGGTAAAGGTTACTTGGCCACTAAGTAACTTGTACGGTGTTAAAAACTGCACATCAAAAACTCTACCGAACAAGTAAAACACTATACCCGGGTAATAAGACATTGCCTCGAAAATTAATTCTAAGTATAAAATCCTCATTTCTAACTATTTCTAATCTTAATCCTATAATTTCTTAGTTTTAGGCACTTTCGGGTCCCAATTCTAGAATTTCGGTTATCCTGACGGGCCTGTGGGGCCTGCAAGGTTACTATTCACTTTTTTTTTTTTTTTACAAATCCCTTGGATCGTCCTCATCATTTTTAAAACTTTCAGATTTTTGAAATTATGACTAATAAAGCCCAAAATAATTTTTAGGGTGTTACATGATGGGCACCTAACTAGGTCCCATAAATGGACACTATACTGGGTTACTTCTGTGGGTGAGCTAGTCCTCTAGTAGACAACTTGGTACCAAGGTTAACGATCAATCCTGCAGCCATTAACTCGCTGATTTATTTCTCAATAATTATTGGCTAAAAACTAATAGGAACAAAATTCACTATTCTTATTATTCATACAAAACTGGAATTCATGAAATATTCTGGCTGATCTAAATCATACATGCAAGTATGGTCCCATGAGTTTTCTAAAATAATAATTTGTCATAATAACTGCAAACAATAATTTTCTAAAATTTCTATAATCCATAAAAGCATATTTCTTGATATAAATCATTCTAAAATTTCATAAATAATTTATATAATATGGAAAAATAATAATAATGACCAAAAGTATGGTCATGAGCTTAAACCCACTTACTGTTGGTAACTGGGAGTGTCCTTCCACTATCAACTTGACTCCGGGGAACTGGAATGGCAGCGATAGCAGAAGAGACTAATCGGAGAAAGTTGAGAGAAACCACCTTTCTCCCTCTAGGGAAATATCCTTAGGTGGCTAGAGTTCTTAGAAAAATATTTAAGAGTAATATGATGTGCCTAAAATATACTAAGAGTATAATAAAAGAAACTACAAAGCGTAAAGGAAAGAAAATGAAACTGACACTGTGAAGCAGAGCAAAAATTTGCAGGAGGCCTTCATCACTTATATATAGATGTATATATAATAAAAAATTAGACTCGAGTACCTCATTTCTTATATTATATTAATTAAAAGAAATCGTGCGTCTCGTGCACTTTATATACATATATATATATAATATTAGTTAAAAGGAATCTGTGGTTCTTCTAATGTAGTTATAATAATAAAATAACGAAACCGTTGCTTCAACTTTATATATATATAAAATAATTTTACTTATATAGTTACCTTTAAAGTGGTAGTAAAAATACCAATAATAATAATAACTCATATACGACTAAATTTCGTATTTGGGGTATCGCAGTTTTTGTTAAACTTTAGAGCCCCAATGTTTATGCTTGATATGTATGTTGTTGGATTGTTGTGAGCCTTGATAAATATTTGAAATAAATCCAATGATTGATATTTGTAATGTGGGAATGTCGTTGGAGAATAATCCTTGGTTCCCCTCCCCATGATGCATTCTCAGATTCGTACTTAGGGGCTATTTTATATCATGATTAGGTTAAGCTTTGGGTGGGATTTTGAGAAAATTTGAATGTTGGATGTATATATATATAGATATATATGTATACCTTTGTTTTTGATGCATGAGAGCTTGAAAATGTAACTTTAAGTGGGGTGTTTGGATATGTGAAGCATGATGCACGAAAATGAGTAAATATGCATGCCATGTGTTTGAGAAAATGTCTAAATGAAAGTAAATTTTATTTGGGGTTGAGTTGCATATTTGTTGGATGGGTAGTTAGTTTGATGCAGAACTAATGTTTACAAAAGTATAAACCTATGTTACTGAGGTAATCTTGGAAGTTATATGCATAAATGTGTAAATTCGGCCATGTGTTGGATGAGTCCATTTCACCATGTTTTTGTGATGCTTTGGGTTAAATTTTTATAAAAATTAAGTGTTTGATCTATATATATAGGTAATCCCTCATTTTTAATGCATAAAAGCTTAAAAATATGACTTTTGGTGGTGTTTTGGGTGGTGAGCAACCTCATGCACGAAAATTGTTCATTATTCATCCTATTTGTTTGATTAAATGTCTAAATGAAACTAAGAATTGGTTTAGATTGTGTTCTCTTTTATGAATCTATAATTCTTAAGTAATGAAGCTCTAGTTAAGAAAATATTCTTTTCGCTGGAAATGAAGAAGGGAAGTTTGGATGAGTTTGATTTATCATATGGTAGTTTTTTAGTCTTGACATAATGGATGATTAGGTACTAATGTTTATGCTTACTTGTTGAGTGTTGTTGTGCTCTTTCTTGTTTTTAAAGAAAAGGATTTCAGAATTCATTATTGAAACTTATGCTTACATTGCTTATGAGGAAAAGAATAACTTTGAGGAAAAAGGAAAAACTAAGGAATAAGGAATCAAAATTAAGACATAAAGATTAAGGATTGACTTATGTCAACAAAAAGGGTGCCGACACTGAATCGTTTTAAGGACCAGTGACAATTGGGCATTGATTTTCTTTATAAGTGCACATGAGGGCTTCAATGTCGGTTTGCATTAAGGAACTGGTGATCACCGGTTAAGTATGAGCTCATAGCTTTTAAAGTATCTAAACCAAGGTTAAATGAGAGGAAAGAATAGTGAGATCTGTAGGAATAGATTGAAACACAAAAGTTATGAGGTAGCTAGAACCAAAAAAAAGACTTTAACTATAATGTAGTTGATGACTTCCACTAGGATAGCCTTTTATGCATGCTTGTGACATTTAATTCTTAAGTCTAGTACTTTTTCTATGCATGCATGTCTCTTTAATTATGCTAGTAAAGTTTTTTCATGCATGCATGTATATCTCATGTTAAGACCATGCTAAAAGACATCTCTACCTTGGTAAAGAATGGTTGTGAAATTTTAAAATTGAACCTCATGATTGTATATTAATTATTTTGAAGGAAACCAAGGTAGACTGGAGATGATTATGATGTCATGTTAAGATGTTTTAACGCCCCAATTTTACTGCTATGTGAAAATTACCAAATTGCCATAGGTAATTTTTGCACGTAATTCGAGGCCGAATAATCCTCAATAAAGGAATGCAACATTAGAGAAACATTATGAGAAATTTGAATAGCGATTCATGTGGAAGTTGCAAACTCCGATTTTTCTGTACATGTAAAATGATCAAAATGCCCCTGAGGTCATTTTTACCTAGAAATCAAGGATAACCAATCTAAATTATCTTTGAGGGGTCAGTTTTATGATTGATAGGGATTATATGTGCCTTAGAGGTAAAATCTCAATTCTCAATTTTTTACCGTACATAAAATTACTGTTTTACCCCTGCAGTAATTTTACATGAAATTATATAATCTTTGAATTCAGTTTTCACCCAAAAGTTCAAAATGACTATTTCAAGTATGATTTGAGAATGTCCAGTAATTACAGGGAGTTTTATGTGAAATTAACTTTTTACCCCTGTTGTACTAAATAGATTTACTTGTGTAATTAAGGTAGTATTAAAGCTCTATTTGAACTCAAATTGATTTCATTCATCAACCTTGAGTTTAAATTAGTTACCTAAGGTTAAAAAATAATTATTGAGGTAATTAGAGTCTAAAATTACCTAAGGTAAAATTAAATTACCTTTCCTTAATTATGAAAGGTCACAAAATTAGTGACAATTGAGATCAAGTTAAGATTTCGATTTAGGTAAAATCTTGTACATTAACATTTTCTTATCCTAAGTTTAGAACCTATGTTACAAATTGATTTTTACTCATTTGAAATTAACTTTGTTTACTAGTATATGATTTCTCTTTTTACCTTGTCTTGTATTGTTCTAAACACTTAACCTTTTACCATTTTCACTAATCTATCAATTCCTAATCTTTTACCTAAGTAAATACACATCCAATACATGATTTACCACTTGTAAAACATCACCAATCTGATCCTAAAGGAATCAGAAAATGGCGCCTATGATTAGCCCATTTGCACCATATTTTATTGTTTTTCCAACAAAGAAACATATCCAACCATAACACCATACCTTTAGCTTTCTTTTGCATTATTTTTGGCTATGTTTATTAAGAAAACCCACCCATTTCAGCCATGATGTGATCAGCAACAATGTCTCCCATTAGCATCATATTTTAGTGTTTTCATCCATTATGCATGAACCAAATTATTACAAGAACAAAAGCATTCTTTTTCCATGTTTTCTTTAATCGAAAAATGAACTAAAAACTCCATTTTTCTAGCCACAAGGTAGCGGCCATATAGCCCTCCTTGGCCTATAAATATGAGCTCTTCCATTGCCTAAATGCACACACAAACATTCCTAGCCTTAGCATTTTCTTACTTAGAGTTTGCTCAAAGTTCTCTAATTCTCTCAATACTTCAAGCTTTCTTCTTCTTCCTCATTCACACTCAAGAGACTCCATTCGCAACCTCTAATCAAGTTCTAAACCTCAAGCATACACATTCCAACCATAAATCAACTCCTAAACACATAACCTTTCCATTATCAAACACAAAAACACAAGAAAAATCCTCCTTCCATTTGCTCTAATCTTAGCCGAATATCAAGGACATATTTTCTTCTTCTAACTTCTCTAAAGATCAAGCATTACCTTTTGATAACAAGAAACAACTTGGTAGGGATTTTATTTCATGTTCTTTCTTTTGTTCTTCCTTTATATTTTTGGTTTTTATGATTTGATAATGACCATGGCTTGATGATGAGGAATCATGGTGGTGGTTGTGAATCCATCATTTAAATGACCTCTAAAGCCCAAGGTTTAATTCTTGATGCTAAAAGATTAATAAAAGAATTACTAAGTTTTGAGTTTTAAGCTTAACAAGATATAAAAATGAACTAGCATCCATATTTATGTTTCAAGTTCTTGCACATCATATTTATATTTCAAGATTTGCATAATCATATTTATATTTCAAGTTATCACTTTAATTCTTGAAGATAATAATATGAACTTGCATATTCATATTTACATTTCAAGTTATCACTTAAATCATAAAGACCTAAGAATGAATTTGCATATTTATATTTCCAAGTTATCACCTTATAATGATAATAATAAGGTTACAAGACAAGTTTATGATTCTAGTCATCACTTAAATCCCAAAGTTCAAGACTTGCCTCTTTTATCTTATATGGCAATTTTGATCATGGACATTTCTCATCTATTTATTTTTTTGGCCCTTATATAATTCTGATTTAGAGCTTGATATATTTTATTTTTAGGTATGATCTTGTCTTTAAAGTTGTACAAAGAAATTTTGAAAGACCTAGAAATTGCAAAAGATTAAGAATATGGTTTTTCTCATGATTTTAAATGCTAAAGTTTTAGAATTTTGATCTAATCTTTTAGAACTGGAATGGTTACTGATTTAGGATGTTTAGATGAGTTTAAATCACTAGTGGTTGTTGTAAATATTGTTTTTAGTGTTTTAGGAAAAACTAGTAACTAAAAAGGATCAAAATTGTGTTTTTATGAAGCTTTTAGAATGCTAATTTTTCTGATTACTATTCAGCCCTGTTGATCACTGTTCACCACTTTTCACTATTGTTTGTTGCTGTTCACACACTTGAGGATCACTAATAATTGTCATAAAAATTGTTCTTAGCGTTTTAGGAAAGTCTAGTAATTAGAAAGGATTAAAATTGTGATTTTATGAAGCTTTAAGGAGACTAATCTTCTGATTCTGTTCAAGGGTTGTTCAAGGCTGTTCATGGGTTGTTCAAGGCTGTTCACGGGTTGTTCAAGGCTGTTCACATTGTTTACACACTTAAGAAATACTTATATTTGATGTAAAAATTGTTTTTGGTATCATAGATGCATAAAAGGGTAATTACAAGTGTTAGTTCGGGTCGTTCTGCAAAATGCGAAAAGTTATGTTTTGAACTATCAACTATGTTATTTCAGCCAAATGATTTTATTTAGAGCAAATAATGATGTCGAAAGTGTCCATGAGTCCAAAATACCATTTACGAAGTTTAGATAAAGTTTTAGGAATTTCGGTTGTTGTTAAATATTAAAAACAAGCAATTCTGCACTTTGACCCCTAAAGTATGTTAAAATTTGGTCTATAGCCCTAAAAGGTTTTTATGATGAGTTTTATATGGTTCTAGTGGTTATATGTCTCTTGAAAGTATTGGTTAATGTTAAAGATCTCTAGTTTGTGAGAATATGTTAAAAGGGGTATTTGCGTTTTGACCTGTAACCTTTGAGAAATTGTGATTTAACCCCCTTTGGGGCTTAAGCATATATATTGATAAATTTGATGAGATGAGTGTGATTGATATCTCGTGAAGGCTATGTTCATGTGTTGAAATTTATATGACTTATGGATATAAGCAATGAAATATGATGCATGTTTATATGATTTAAACTCTAGCATGTTATGGTTATGTTTAATTTATTAAGATGCATAAGTTCATGAAGTTTATGAGCATGAAATATTGAAATGATGAGTTATTCATGTTTTCATCTCATATATCATGCCAAGATTAAAGGTGACATAAGACACATGGAAATGATCCTCTAGACTCCCCAAATTAAAGGTTATGAGAGGTGATCCAAATAGAAAATGATCCTTTAGACTCCCCGAATTAAAAGTTATGAAAGGTGATCCTAATGCCCCCTATCCTGTACCTTAAGAGTCGGGAATTTAACTTATCAAAATGGATAAGATTATGCTAGTGACAACTAGTGAGGTATGAGCTCATAGCCTAGAACTCTCGAAAAAAGAGAGAAAATAGGGTGGCCCCCAAGGAAAAGAGAATAAGAAGTTCAAGTCACCTATAAGAATGATGATCATGATTCTATGTGCTTTATATCATATGCATTGTTTCATGAATTCTATGATACTTTGTATATAATATTGACATGCACTCATGACTAATATGTTGGCATTCATGACATTAAGATTCATGCTAAAAGATACGAGCCTCAGCTAATGGTATTTAGAACTTAATAAATAAACCTTATATATATGTCCACCATTTTCATAATTAAACCCGAGGTTCCTGGGGACGATGACGATGACACTTGTGTTAGAGTCGGGAAGCCCTACTGAGATTCTTGTATAAGTTTCTCATCCCTTTTCTTTTCCATGTCGTCTCCAGACATGAATGATGGTGTAGTTCGTGATTTACCTTGAGACTGGACAAGGAGCTACAGAGATAACTTTCCTTTGGATATTTGCCTTTAGAGTGATCGTATCTCATTTATCGGTTTGTATTCTATTAATGGATATATATATATTGATGTCCTTATGTTTATAGGACACCACTATTATGATATAGTTATGGATATGTTATTATTATCTGAGTTATGTTATGCCATGGTTGTATTATGTATTTACCTGTTATTTGTTTCTAACATCTCTCTTACGCAGGAAAATGAATAACGTTACATACTTAGTATGCGCGGCTCACGTTTTGGTATTTAAGTTCAAAAACAAAAAATTTACCCATATTTTCACTAAAGTATTTTCAAGAAGTTTTGAGTTAAAAAATGAAACAAAAGAGTAATAACTAATAATTAACTTAAATGCGTCCTAGGCGTGTTGAGTTAAATATTAGAGTGTTACAGACCCTAATGTAGCAACTTAGCTGATGGAGTACTATTGCTTTTGCTTTGCTTGGAGATTGCACCATATCACTTGATCTCATTTGATATTTTGAAATCTTCGAGTTATTTTTGTCTATGCTTATGGAATTTATGTCATTTTTAATTTGAAGTTGATACTTGGATCTTTCTTTTGTATTTGGGTTATGAGACCTTTTATTCTTTGTATGTTTTGTATCTTGTGGCCTAAGTGTAACATCCTCCCAAGTACAACATTATCCTTAAGTCATGACATTATACTTAAGAGTTGTTACTTATAAATTAGCGGACCTTTCATAATTATCTATAGCAAAAACGATCGAATCGTGAAGTAACTAATAATTCTAGTGAAATATATAACAGAGAAATAAAACATTTAATTGATACATGGTTAAGTTCAAAAGAAAGCTCTTCTATGAGCTTAAATACTCCTTAGTTCTCTAACATCTTTACATACATATCCATTCCACTAAATACAACCTAATAAAAGTATTAACTACTACACTATTCCACTTCCGAGTTCTTTGGCATAGCAGTGTCTTGATTTTCTGCATGAACCTGGAGACGACACGGGAATACAAACATACGGGTGAGAATTATACAATTCTCAGTAGGTAACTCCCCAATTACACATTCATAATGTCATCGTCGTCACCCCAGCCACTTCGGTTTATTAAGAAAAAGTGGTCATGCATTATATAATAACAATTTATTTTTAAAGTTCCAAAGGGTTACTTTTATTATTCAGTCATTTAAAACATGTATTTCATGACATTCAAGATCATAGAAATTCCTTCAAGACCAATAACTTAACAAAATATACGAATACATATGGCAATTATAATGATCTTTTCGTGCCCTTGACATAATAAAGGGGACTTTTTCGTGCCCTAATGGGGACCTTTTCATGCCCTATTAGGGACCTCTTCGTGCCCTATTGGGGACCTCTTTGTGCCCTTTTTATACTAAAGGGGACTTCATTTTTCACTTAGCACATACATCATCCTCAAGCTCACATATACATGCATAATATTTCTATATGCATGAACATAATTCTCGGATCTCATAATACTTCAAACCTATATATATCATTCATTCATTCCTCATAAAATAATCTTGGAAGTCCATGGAATGCATTCATACACATCAAACTTGAACTAATTGTCATTAGGTCACTAATTCAGGGCATTATTACATTTTCAGCACATTGGCAGATTTTTCACTCAAGTAAGACAATTTAATATGCAATTCAAACCATCAAATCAGAGGCTATAAAAATTCTCAATGACACCTCAATGTGTCCACAAGGTTCTATAAAAATTTTAGAGGAAGAAAAGTTCTCTAACTATGTTAAAAAAATTAGACAAATTTGGAGGTTAGAAACCCCCTATTCACAGCCAATAGCCACAATTTCCAATTTTATTACCCTACCAAATGATCATATCAAATCATACAAAAATTCAGGGTTGGACTTAGGTATGTCCTTAATATCCTATAAAAATTTCAGCTCATAATACGATCATTTACTGGGTTAATAAAATTTCACAAGTTCATAGCTTCAGATTCAACATTTCAGGCAGCATAGTTACCACTTCGGTTCTTGAATTTCTCAAGGCATTAGGAATCAAAACCATAGCTCAAGAAAATTCATGGAACTATCCTAGGATGTTACCCATAATTTTTATAGCTCATGAAAACACTTACAATTCTCTCAGAAAATTCGTGAACAATCACTGTCAGCAGGAAAATCGAAAATCTAGCAAACCAATTCAAAATCTATTTTGATAAAATAATTATTTTTCCACAACCCCAAACAGTCCACCAAAATTAACACATTAATATCAGCATATTATCAACCAATATATCTAGAAATTTTGGACCAAACATAATTAGAAAAGTCCAACATAAAATTGGAAAGAAAAGACCAAAGAAAACCCTACTTTGAAAGCTTTTGAGCTTGATACTTCAAAGGATGTTCTAAGTGATCTCCCTTCACTTCAAGACACCAATTTCAGTCCTAAACCTTCCTTAGGCAGTGGGGAAGTGAGGTATTAAGGTGAGAATTTGAGATTTCAATCGGTTAGATTTATAGGGTTTGAGGTGTAGAACAAGTTTTGTGAAGGAGATTTGGGATTTTATCAAGTTCAAGCTTAAGATTTTGAGGTTGGGATTCAAATTTTCATGGAAGCAAACAAGGAGGTTGCTGCATCCCTTGTTGTCCGAGAAAGTATGATGATGAGATAAGGTTAGATGGCTTGTATTTTTCTTGTAGTTAAAGCATAGGTATTATATAATATAAATGTGTAATTCTTTAAAGGAAAGAAAAACAAATGGATGGCTAGGATTTAATCTTGCTTTACAAGATTACAAGATTAAATCCTAGCCATTCACTAAGTCAATATGGATATACATTAACCTTTTGTAGAGATTTAACTATCTTTCGGTGTTAAAAATCACACACCGAAATCTTACCGAACGGGTAAAATATCATACCCGGATAATCAAACATTGCTCAAAAATAAATTCTAGGCATAAAATATTTATTTCTAACTATTTCTAACCTCATTTCCATGTTTTCCCAATTTCGGGCACCTTTGGGTCCCGAATCAGGGGTTTCAGCTGTTTCAACGAGCCTACGGGGCCTACAAAACACTATTTACTTTTTTTTTTTTACAAAACCGTTGGACCATCCTCATCATTATTAAAACTATCAGATTTTTGAAATTACAACTAATAAAGCTCAAATTAATTTTTAACTAATATTTAGAGTGTTATTCTTAGCTATCTTAACACATGAGGTCATTTATCTTTTGATATTACATTAATATGTTTTACGTTATGGTTTAAGTGGCACTACGTGCCTTATGATAATGTTATGTGAGATACTGGAATATTGTATTTTGAACAAAAGGTTACGCTATAGATGACTGGTTATTCTGTTTATGATTTCCTATCTTATAGAAGGCTATGCCATTACCATGCTAAATTTTCGTTAGAATTTTTAGCAACATTTATGTTTAATATTGAAAAGCTCATGAAATAGGAAGAAATTCCTAGGTATTAATTTTTATGTGACTCGAGCACATAGAAGTGAGTACTAGGGAGTTACATTTTGATATCAAAGCATGGTTTGACCCGATTGGAGCCAAAGGGTTGGACTATTATGCTTTTGTTGCATAGAGCGATATATATGTCATGTTTTTTGCTTAGTTTATCTACATGGTATACTATGAGGTGTAGAGATGCATGATTTGCTTTACTTGTTTGTCATTGTAGCAAGCTTACTTGACATGATTTATTGAGACGGATCACTTCAATTTTTCTGTTTGGTATGCATAGGAATTGATGGCATCAAGTAGGCAACCTAGGCACCAGAACAAGACAGAAGACTTGAGCTGTTGGAGACCTTTCGAGATGTGGCTCATGCCATGCAAGCTATGACAGAGAAGCTGACCTGCCATGATGAGGGTTCAGGCAGTTAGGCCTTTGGTGCTGCCGAGGCTGAAAGTGCTCGCTTTGCTAACTTCAAGATGGCTCGCTCCAAACCTTTTGTAGGTTCCACTGATCTAGGCGAGGCTGATACTTAGATTAAGTCCTTGGAGAAGATTTTTGATAAGTTACAGTGTTCTGAGGAGCAGAAGGCCAATTGGGCCATTTTTATGCTGGAGGGAAAGGCTCATTATTGGTGGGCAAAGGCTAAGAGGATGGTAGAAGTGGAAGGCACTCCTATCACATGGACTATATTTAAGGAGGAGTTTTATGCCAAGTACTTTCCATTCACCGAGAAGGACGCGAAGGAGGCGGAGTTCCTTGCACTTAAGCAAAGGAATATGACAGTGCCATAGTATACAGCTAAGTTTGAGAAGCTGCTTAAGTTCCATGGCATATACCAAGAGAACCCGAGACCCCGCTACAAATGTTCTAGGTATTTAGGGGGCCTAAATCCCCCGATCAGAGAGGCAGTTGAGCACTTGGGGATTGATGACTTTGCTGAGTTGTTCTCTACATGTCGCATAGTAAAGGGTAATCAGAAGAGGACTGCCGACTACCGATATGAGATCAATAGGCAAAGACTACCTCTACATGGACAACAGCAGAGGCAGCAAGGCAAGAAAAGATCATATCCATCTGGAGGTTTTGGTGGGTCATAGGGCTTTAGGGGTGGCCAACCTAGAGGCCTAAGCCCACTTCAACTGGTGCTCCGTCCACCACTACTCCATGCCAGAGATATGGTAATGTAACACCCTAAAAATTAGTTAAAAATTAATTTGACCTTTATTAGTCGTAATTTCAACAATCTGACAGTTTTAACAATGATGAGGACAGTCCAACAGTTTTGGAAAAAAAAAATGAATAGTGTTTTGCAGGCCCCGTAGGCCCATCGGAACAGCCGAAACCATAAAATTGGGACCCGAAGGTGCCCAAAACTGAGAAATTATAGGATTGAGATTAGAAATGATAAAGAATGAGAATTTTAGGTCTGAAATTAATTTTCGAGCAATGTTTGATTACTCGGGTACGATATTTTACCTGTTCGGTAAAATTTTAGTGTGTAATATTTAACACTGAAAACTAATTAGATCTCTACAAAAAGAATGGCCTTATCCCTTTAAACTAAATGAATGGCTAAGATTCAATCTTGAATTACAAGATTGAATCATAGTCATCCAATTTATTTTCTTAGATTAGGATTTATCTAGTTATGACATAAAGTGTTCAACCATTTATTACAAGATAAATATGACCAAACTTCTTCTCCAAGAAGACATTTTTCATCCTCGGCAGAAACCACATAGCAGAACCTTCATTTCCTTTTTCATCAAAAACTTGATTTCAACCTCAAAAAAAAATCCTAAGCCAAACCTTGGTAAAATCAAAATCTTCCTTCACCAACATTGTTCTACACTTAAACCTCTACAAATATAACCGATTAGAATCTCTAAACCTTATCTTGTTACCTCATCCTTCACTGATTTGAGGAGGGTTTGAGTGTGTTTTAAGAGCTTTGGAGTGAAGAATTTCCATCTTGGAACAAGCTAGAGACAAGGATACAATAGCTCCCAAGAGTAGGGTTTTCTTTGGCCTTTTTCTTTCAAAATTTTTCTGAGAATTTATAACTAGTTTTAATCTGAAATTTCTAGTTAATTTGGTTGATATTATGTTGATATTGATGTATGAATTTTGGTGAAGTGTTTGGATGAGGTTAGAGAGATCATTTTGTCAAAAGATATTGAGTGATACTTGCTGGATTTTCGGTTTTCTTACAGGCAGTGTGTGATCGCAAATTTTCTAGGCATGTTTTGAGCATTTTCATGAGCTGAAAAAACTATATGTTGAAGCTAACATCTTGGGATATTCCCACGAATTTTCTTGAGTTCTTATTTTAAGTCAAACTACTTCAAAAAAATCAAGAACCGAAATTAAGCATATGCTGTCTAGATTGTGGGAACTGAAGCTATGACTTTGTATAATTTTGTTACAATAGGAAATGATTAAATTATCCTTTGAAAGTTTTACAAGATACTTATAACATCTCAAAGTATAACCATGATTTTTATTCTGAATTGATTCAATCATTTTCTAGGGTTAAAAATTATGAATTATGGTTCTTGAGTTGAGGTGGGCTAGTTTCTGACCACTAAATTTGTGAAATTTTGTTAATATAGTTAGAGAAATCTATTTATCCTAAAATTTTTATATGACCGTGATGACAAATTGACGTGTCCTTAATAATTTTTATAGCTTTTGAAATGATTGTTTTATGCACAAATAAAATTGTGCCACAATAGTGTGAAATCTGCCATTGTGCTGAGAATGAATTGATGTTTTGAATTGATGGAATAATGGCACCTTGTACTAGTATGACATGAGCACATGAATATGAATATGAATAATTGAGCATGTGAGCTTAACAATGAGGTTAGGTATACATAGATATGAATACTTATTACAATTGCTCATATGCGAAAGAAAAGCATAAGATTTTGTTTCTTGGGCTGGAGAAAGTAAATCCAGTTTGTTAGGGAAAGTAAACCTAACTACCAAGAAGAGCATAAGATTTATAATCCTTGGGCTGGAGAAAGTAAATTCGGTCTGTCAAGGAAAGTAAACCTGACTACCCTTGAATTGAGTTGGGGAAAGTAAACCTGGCTAGGAATAGGTCTGTGTGAGAATTGGAGAAAGTAAATCCAATGATCATGTATAGGAATGAGTTCAGTCCTGAAAAGCAGTTTATTACCCATTATTGTCACACTGGGGATGGCAGTACGTAACGCCCAGACATGACAAGATTAGTCAAGGGTCAAGGCAAGTTTAAGAAGTAAATTTTCTGAGAAATCCTTTGTCTTATATGCTGAGTGAAGAAATTTAGTATCGATATTGAGACCAATATATTTAAGTGGAAAGTTAGTAGTATATGATGTTGAGTAGTACGGTATATGTATATTAAGTGATTGAATGTTAAAAGTAACCCACTTCAAAAGTATGATTTGGAACTTTAAAAATAAACCGTTATTATATAATGTATGACCACTTTTTCTTAATAAACCGAAGTGGCTGGGGCAATGATGATGACATTATGATTGTGTATTTGGGGGAGTTACCCTACTGAGAATTATATAATTCTCACCCCTATGTTTTTGTACTCCCGTGTCATCTCCAGGTTAATGCAGAAGATTGAGAGACTGCTATGCAAAAGAACTCGAAAGTGCAATAGTGTAGTAATTAATACTTTTATTATGTTGTATTTAGTAGAATGGATATGTATGTATATATGTTAGAGGACAAAGGTGTATTAAAGCTCATAAAAGAGCTTCCTTTATATACTGAACTTTGTATTAAATAAATATTTTGGTTTCATTGCTATATATATTTCAGTAGAATTATGACCTAGTTATCTCGCGAATCAATCAAAATAGCTATAGATATTTAAGAAAGGTCTGCTAATTTATAAGTAACAACTCTTGAGTGTGATGTCATGACTTAAGGATGGTGTTGTACTTGGGAGGATATTACAAGAAGTAGCATGGTTCTCATCCATCCTTAGCAAGCCAAGGATTGTGCTACTATTGTCAATAGCCAGGGCACATGGCTCGTGAGTGCCCTAAGAGAGTACAGAGGGTTCCATAGGCTACCCCTACCCATTCTCAATGCCTTGGCTGAGTCTTCATTATCACTGCAAAGGATGCCACTCAGTCCAATCATCTTATTTAGGGTAGGTGTGAGGTGAATGGTTATGATTTAATTGTACTTTATGACACTGGTGCTACACATTTATTCATTTCCCTTGATCATGTGAAATCATTGCGTATACCTATCTCTGAGTTACCATATGACTCGCATGTGTCTACCCCCATAGCTAGACCTATAAAAACTTGTTTGGTATGCTGTAACTGTAAATTAGGCATTGATGGTAGCTCCTTTATGTCAGACCTCATTTGTTTACCTATGACCAGTCTAGGAATTTTTCTAGGTATGGATTGGCTAAATACACATGATGTTTTGTTACATTGTTATACCAAGTCGGTCATTTTCCTTCCCAAACCTATTATGCCTATCAAGCCAATGAGTCTTTTCCTTAATGCTATAGCCCTTGACTATTATAGGAGTATAGAGAAAGGATATGTTCTCCTAGTTGCAAGCGAAGTTGAAAATGAACAATTGTTGAATGGTATACCTGTGGTTAGTGAGTTTACCGATGTTTTCCCTGATGAGATCCCAGAGTTTCCCCCTGAAAGAGAGGTCGAGTTCTCTATAGACTTGGTCCCTGGGATAAGATTGATCTCTATGGCACTTTATAGAATGCCCCTAGTCGAGTTGGTAGAGTTGAAAGCCTAGTTGGAGGATTTGTTAGAGAAGAAGTTTGTGAGACTAAGTGCTTCTCCTTGGGGAGCCCCAGTCTTGTTTATAAAGAAGAAAGATGGTAGTATATGATTGTGTATGGATTACCACCAATTGAACAAGGTGACTGTGAAGAACAAGTACCTTCTCCTAAGAATTGATGATTTGATAGATCAGTTAAGAGGAGCTGTGGTGTTTTCCAAGATTTATTTGAGGTCGGGGTACCATCAGATCAGGGTGAAGGAAGAGGATGTTCCCAAGACTGTGTTTAAGATGCAATATGGTCATTATGAGTTAACTATAATATCTCTCAGGCTAACTAATGCTCCTGCAGTATTCATGGACTACATGAACCGAATCTTCAGACCTTATCTGGATCAGTTTGTGGTAATTTTTATAGATGATATTCTTATATACTCCAAGGCACCAGAGGAGCATAAGAGTCACTTGAGGACTGTTTTAGGTATATTAAGAGAGAAAAAATTATATGTAGAGCTTTCTAAGTGTGAGGTTTAGATAGAAGAAGTGACATTCTTGGGTCATATAGTGTCAAAGGGTAGCATTGTGGTTGATCCTAGTAAGGTAGAGGTAGTGATGAATTGGAGGAGACCTATTGCAGTGACCGAGATCCATAGCTTCTTAGGCTTAGTTGGTTACTATCATAGGTTTATCAAGAGTTTTTCTCATATAGCCTTACCTTTGGCCAAGTTAACGAGGAAAGATGCCCTTTTTGTGTGGATGGACAAGTGTGAAGAGAGCTTTGTAGAACTAAAGAGAAAGTTGACTTCTACACTGGTGCTGGTATTGCCTGACCCTAGTAAACCTTTTAAGGTTTACTGTGATGGCTGTGGTAAGGTTTTAGGGTGTGTATTAATGCAGCACCAAAAGCTGGTGGCTTATGCTTCAAGGCAGTTAAAGCCTCATGAAGTTAATTACCCTACACATGATTTGGAGTTAGCAGCAGTTGTTTTGCACTCAAGGCTTGGAGACATTATTTGTATAGTGTAAGATTTGAGGTGTTCTCTGATCATAAGATTTTGAAATATATCTTTGACCAGAAAGAATTGAACATGAGATAGAGGAGATGGGTAGAGTTCCTTAATGACTATGATTTGGATTGAATTACCATCCGGGTAAAGCCAATGTGGTGGCAGATGCCTTTAGCAGGAGGAACTTGCAAGCATCCTATATGATTTTGAAGGACAATGAGC
Organism: Dalbergia cochinchinensis; assembly: GCA_031216125.1. NCBI lineage: Eukaryota > Viridiplantae > Streptophyta > Magnoliopsida > Fabales > Fabaceae > Dalbergia > Dalbergia cochinchinensis. The sequence goes on along the minus strand of CM062374.1, from coordinate 13,755,968 downwards.
TCATAGAAAAGTTTAGGGACCTAAACCTTGCAGTTACCTTTAACCCTAATAGTAAAAGACTTTGCCAACTTAGAGTGACAAGCGATTTTAAAAGGTGAGGATGAGGAGTTTAAGAGTTTGGTGAAGAGTGTGAAAATAGGGAAGCAAAAGGGTTTTCCCTTGGGGATCAATGGATTGTCGAAGTTTAAAGGTAAGATTTGTGTGTCAGCATTCGGTGACCTTCAAAAGGATATTCTGAAGAAGGCTCACAAAAGTCATTTCACCATGCATCCTGGCACCACAAAGATGTATCATGACTTGAAGGAGATGTTTGGTGGCCTGGTTTGAAAAAGGATGTGGCAGTTTAGGTTAGTAGGTATTTGGTGTATTAGAAGGTGAAGATAGAGCATCAGCGGCCTTCGGGTTTGCTGCAACCCTTGCCCATTCCAGATTGGAAGTGGGAAAGCATCTCCATGGATTTTGTGAGTGGTTTGCTAAGGACCCAAGCAGGTCATGATGCTATTTGGGTCATAATGGACCAATTGACTAAGTCGGCACACTTTTTGTAGGCAGAGATGTACATGAGAAGAAGGGTTGAATCATGCACTGATCCTTTTTTACGTTTTCTAAAGCTTCTGAAAATTATAACTATCAAGTGTAAAACTTGAAGTACAGAGGAAACATAGTTAGTTGGTTTAGAAAGTAGATTTCTGAACTTTGTTAAATAAAATGCTCTTTATTAAAATAAAGTGACAGAAAGCAACAAAGATATATATATATATATATATATATATATATGATTGAATGTAAGAAAGAAGATCCAACAGAGATAAATAAAACAAATTAGAGAGGGAGAAAGAGAGAGAGATGACACAAGGGATTTTATACTAGTTTGGCCAACCTGCTTATATCTAATGCTCAACAACTGTAAAGCTTCCATTTAAAATAACTTTCTTATCTCTGTTATTGTTTCTCTGAGCATCAGAAACTACATAAGCTTCAATTTGCTTTTCAAAAATTATGAATGTTCTGTTTCATTTTCTTATATACCTCTAAGCATTCTTTTCAAAGCTTTTTTTTCTTGGGTTAACACTTGCTGAAAATGGATATTGCAAAGATAAAATATCACAAGTTTTACTTGTTAAGTTTTTCAAGTATAAGGATCTTTAGAAAGTTTCTTCTTTTGACAAATAATCAAGCTGGTTGTTTATCCATATCTTAACTATTTTTCTCCTTAACATCTATTCTCACAATGATAAAAAAGTAAGCTTAAGTCTATCGTATGCTTAAAATGAAACAATAGCAGTTTTGATTAAGTGTCACTTAAGGCTAAAAATGTTTTTATGATTCACATCATGTCTTAAGAAAAAGAACTTCCTAAAAATCTCTTGTTCTGATATTTTGAAAGAATATGCTTATCTTGTTTACATTTTTGCAACATTTCTTTCAATTATCTCTCCAAAAGATTTTCTTCAAATTGGTTAGTCATCATAAAAAAAAAGGGAGATTGTTAGCTCTAGAACCTTTGCGCTCATGTGTTTTGAATGACAAAAAAACCAATTCAAAACATTTTGAAGAACGAGTGATGTCTCTATTGAGTTTCTTGTAAGATTACAATAGGTATCTATCATTTAGCAAGAGCAAGGCTTACTCAAATGAGTATATATATTTTACTATTCATGTGTAAACATGTTACAAGATTTGGTATATTAAGGAAGTGAAATTATATTCTTATCTAAGCTGCCGATAGCTAACGATCAAAGGAAGGCTGCAACACTACAAGAAACCAAGGAAAGAGACTTCAGGAAGTAGCATGGGATATCAGAAAGTACTTTCAAGATAAAGATATCAGAATATGTCCATATTCTAATGTTTTGAAAGAATATGCTTATCTTGTTTACATTTTTGCAACATTTCTTTCAATTACCTCTTCAAAAGATTTTCTTCAAATTGGTTTGTCATCATAAAAAAGAAGGAGATTGTTAGCTCTAGAACCCTTGTGCTTATGTGTTTTGAATGACAACAAAACCAATTCAAAACACTTTGAAGAATAACTGATGTCTCTATTGAGTTTCTTGTAAGATTACAATAGGTACCTATCGTTTAGTAAGAGCAAGGCTTACTCAAATGAGTATATATATTTCACTATTCATGTGTAAACATGTTAAAAGATTTGCTATATTAAAGAAGTGAAATTATATTCTTATTTAAGCTATTGATAGCTAACGATCAAAGGAAGGCTGCAACGCTACAAGAAACCAAGGAAAGAGACTTCAGAAAGTAGCACGGACATCAAAAAGTACTCTCAAGATAAAGATATCAGAATATGTCCATATGCAATGTGTTACTTAATCTTCAATTATCATAATCACAAAGAAATCATCATCAAGAAGATTTGATTGAAGATCAGAAAGCAAAATAACTCTTCAAGGGCTGATTACATACATCAGAAAACTCACCTGTGAGCGAAGCAAAATATGCTATAGGAAAAGAAGGGGAATTTGAAATTTGAATTTCAAATTATCAAGTCAAACCTAATTTCAAACTAGTACATCATCTCCTGGCCAACTTGATCAGCCAACCTGGCTTCACTAAAGAGGAGTTTAGAAAGCTTGCTCAAAAAGTAGAAATAATAGTTTCTAATGGGAAATCATAAAGCTCATATTTACAACGGCTTCTGTAACCAATATGACAGTTTTGTCAACCTCTCTTCTAGCTTGTTTCTTTCAAGACACAACTGATGATCAACATGTGTCACTTGAAGAAATAATCTATGGCAATGGTCACAAAGAAAGATCATTATATAAAGAGATGCTAAGCTTGAAGACTGAAGAGAGAAATTTGAAGATTCAAGAAGGGAAACTATGCAAAAATCTCTTCCTACTTTCTAGAATATCCAATCCTTATCATGTAATCAATTTCATCCTTGAAGTGTAAAGAAAATCTTCTTTCTATATTCTTAGTTAAATTTATGTTCTTCTTACGGAAGAAGTAAAATGGCGATCTATAGTTGCTACTCAGAGTAGAAATATGAAAAACAGGGTAGGTGGTTTCTCTCTTCTCTCTCTTTGTGTGGCTGCTAATGTCACAAAAAGCTGCTAATGTCACAAAAATGATCACACTCACTCAACCCTAGCAGACCCCTCTGCCTTAGGTAAGTAGAGGTAATGGGCTTGGTCAATTTTGGGCCTTCCTCCACATAGCTAGGGAGCCCAATGCCCAACAAATCTCCCCCTCACGACTATGCGGAGGTAACTGCCAAATCGGCGATAAAACAACAAGCTTCAAACTTCCATCTTGGAAAAGATTTTGTCATCATGTAACCATTCTCATCGGTGTTAACCTTTTCGAGTTCCAACAACTTAGCATTCAAAACATCACGTATCCAATTATACCTCTCTTGAGCAAAACCAAGTTCTTGTAAAAACTTCTTCATCCAAAGCATCTCCTTGCACGCTTCGGTAATGGCAATGAACTCAGCCTCTGTAGTGGATAAAGCAACACACTTTTGCAACTTAGATCGCCAAGGTACAGCTCTACCTCCAAATGTAATCAAATAACCTGATGTAGACCTTCTAGAGTCAATATCACCTGCCATGTCTGAATCAATGTAACCAACTAAAGAAAGCTTCTCATTTCCAAAACATAACTTCAAGCTAGAAGTACCACGGAGATATCTCATAAGGCACTTTACTGTATTCCAATGCTCTCTTCCTGGGTTTGAAAGAAAACGGCTAACACTACCAATGACATGAGCTAAGTTTGGTCTAGTGCATACCATAGCATACATCAAATTACCCATGGCTAAAGCATATGGAACTCTCTCCATGTCTTTCTTCTTTTCTTCATTTGATGGAGTTTTCTTGCAACTCAATTTGAAGTGTGTAGCAAGAGGAGTGCTAACAGCCTTAGCTTTCTCCATTTGAAACCTTTGCAGCACGACTTTAATGTATTTCTCTTGTGATAACCAAAGTTTCTTCTCCTTTCTATCTCAGATGATTCTTATGCCAAGAATCTGCTTTGCTGGTCCAAGATCCTTCATTGCAAATGACATCCCAAGTTGCTTCTTCAACCTATCAATTCTTGAAGTATTTTGACCAATAATAAGCATGTCATCAACATATAATAGAAGGATAATAAAATCATCACTAACAAACTATTTAATAAAAATGCAATGATCTGAAGTATCTTGTAGCCTTGTCACCCATTACAGACTCAAACTTCTTATACCATTGCCTCAGAGCTTACTTCAAGCCATATAAGCTCTTCTTGAGTTTGCACACATAATCTTCTGTCCTTTTTGCTATAAAACCTTTAGGTTGCTCCATGTAGATTTCCTCCTCAAGGTCACCATGGAGGAAAGCAGTTTTTACATCCATCTGTTCTATCTCTAAATCAAGACTCGTAGCCAAACTCAAAACAATCCTGATAGAGGACATCTTCACAGCCGGAGAAAAAATCTCGTCATAATCAATCCCTCGTTTCTGCCTAAAGCCTTTAACCACTAATCTAGCTTTATATCTTAGGGAAAAAGAATTTTCTTCATGTTTCAGCCTGTATATCCACCTGTTTTGCAAAGCTCTCTTACCTTTAGGCAATTTCATAAGCTCAAATTTTTTATTATTATACAGGGCCTGCATTTCATCTTGCATTGCATCAACCCATTTTTGCTTTTGGTCACTATCCATTGCCTCTTCATGACATTCAAGTTCTCCCTCATCAGTCAAGGTCACATACTTATCAGAAGGATACCTTGTTAAAGGTTGTATCTTTCTAGTAGACCTTCTAAGTACAATAGGTGGATTTGTAGGTATCTCATGTTAATCATCAACAACATCATCCGTTGGAGCATCTAAATGATCTCCCATCTGCTGGTCATCACGAACCCTATGGTCATCTTCTTGCATATAATCCTGGGCCTGATTCTCTGCTAGTTCTTGTGCATGTGGTGGCTGGACTAGATTTGCATCGATCAAGTCACTGTTATGCTGAGATTCAATCTTCTTCACTTTCTCAATGTCTTCAATGGTTTGGTCTTCTACTAACACCACATCACAGCTTCTCATAAGCTTTTTATCAATTGGGTCATAGAGCCTATAGCCAAGCTCATCCTGATCATAACCAACAAAGATGCATTGCTTTGTCTTCACATCCAACTTAGATCTTTCATCTTTTGAAACATGAACAAATACTTTGCACCCAAAAACTCTTACGTGATCATAAGAGACATTCTTGCCAAACCATACATTATCTGGAACATTACTATCCAAAGCAACTGCAGAACTCAGATTAATCACATGTACTGCTGTGAGTAATGCTTCTGCCCAAAAGTACTTAGGTAGCTTTGCTTCAGTAAGCATACACCTAACCCTTTCAATTAATGTTCTATTCATCGTCTCTGCCAAACCATTCAGCTGATGTATTTTAGGAGGTGTCTTTTCATGCCTAATGCCTTGCTGTTTACAATACTCATCAAATGGTCCACAATATTCACCATCATTATCAATACGAATGCATTTAAGTTTCTTACCTGTTTGTTGCTCAACCAAAACTTGGAATTCTTTGAACTTCTCCAAGACTTGGTTCTTGGTCTTCAAAGCATAAACCCAAAGCTTCCTTGAGTGCTCATTAATGAATGTCACAAAGTAAACAGCACCACCAAATGACTTTTCCTTCGGTGGACCACAAACGTCAGAGTGCACCAACTCCAAGAAATCTGATTTCCTTGAAGGAGGATGCTTCTTGAAGGATAATCTTCTCTGTTTTCCAGCCATGCAATAAGAACATTTCTCCAACTCTACATTCTTCAAACCAGAAAGTACATCCTTTTTAGGTAAACAATTGAGTCATTTTTCACTGATGTGACCAAGTCTTCTATGCCATAACTCTGAAGCTTCTTTACTTTCAACTGCATTCACACGGCCTTTTGAAATTGTAGATTTCATCACATATAAACTAGAGTCTTCTTTCCTCGAGCCACTACCAAGTTGCCTTTAGTGAGCTTCTATTGACTACTGCCAAATGCGCTAACATAGCCTTCATCATCAAGCTTTCTAACAGAAATCAAGTTCAATCGGAGATCTGGAGCATGTTTGACATCCTTCAGCAGCAACTTCATTCCAACATTAGTTTCTAAGCAAACATCTCCCATACCAATTACCTTGGCCAAGCCATCATTGCCCATCTTTAGCACTCCATAGTCACCTGAAGTGTAAGATGTGAAGAACTCCTTCCTTGGTGTAACATGTATAGAGGCACCACTATCAATTACCCACTCAGACTCATCAGATACTATATTAATCATATTCTCATATCCTACAATGAGAAGATCATCTGAAGTAGTAGTAGACACACAATCATTATCATTTTCTTTCTTCACTTGCTTACCTTTGTTCTCTCTTTTCCAAAGAAAGCAATTCTTTTGGATATGCCTTGTTTTATGATAGTAATGACATTCAACATTTTTGTACCTTGATTTGGACTTGCTTATGCTTTTACTTCTACCCTTTGTGCCTTTATTCTGACTTCTCCCCCTAGTTTCTATAACCAACATCTCTGAGTGAGATGAAGAACCTTAAGTCTTCCTTCTCACTTCTTCATTCAAGACACCACCATTCACAAGTTGCATGGTTACCACACCATTAGGAGCAAAATTAGTGAGTGAGATATGGATTGTCTCCTAAGAATCTAGTAGAGTATTTAGCAACCAAAGTCCTTGAACTTCATCTTCAAACTTGATTCTTATGTCTGACAACTGATCTAAAACTCCCTAAAACTCATTCAAATGATCAGATATGGATGACCCTTCCTTGTATCTTAGATTCATCAACATATTCAACAAATACAACTTATTATTCCTAAACTTGGAAGCATACAAGGATTCAATCTTTTCCCACATAGTTCTAGCATGAGTCTCATTAGCAATGTGATTATAAACATTATCTTCTACCCATTGCCAAATAAAACCACAAACTTGTTGATGCTCAAACTCTCATTCTTCTCCAGTTTTTGAATCTGGTTTTTGTATAGCAAACACAGGCATATGCAGATTTTTAACAAATAACAAATCTTTCATCTTGCCTTTCCATATATGATAATTAGTACCATTCAAGCATACCATTTTACTTGTATTTGCCTCCATCATTCAAGCAAGCTACAATCAATAATGCCCAAGAACGAGCTCCGATACCAAATATTGGGAAATTAAACACACAATTCCCTACTTGCAAGAACAAAAGGAGCAATTATACCATTAAAATTATCACAGTGATCAACATCCATAATAAACTAGAGCAATAATAAGAACAATGCACTAAGATTTTTAATGTGGAAAAATTCCCTCAATGTGAGAGACAAAAACCACAGGTCATCCAGGACCAAAGAAATAACTCCACTATGATCAAAACAGGCATAAGAAAGTCTCAAATATGTGCACAAATCGTGCTAACAACAAGATAAACCAACCAAACACCAATACTCAAAATTGAGAACAAGGAATATGTGAAATACCCCAAAACTGGAGCTTCTATTTGAGACCAGTTCCTCACGCTCCGAACCTTTTTCAATGATCCAACCGTTCAGAATGAAGAACCATATATCCAGAACCTTCAATACAAGTTTCAACCCAATCCAACGGTGAACAGCTTCACAACATCAATTTACGGTGACAGCTTGAACTAAGGAAGTGATTCTCCAAATAAAAATGGAACTGCGGTGCAAGATCAATATCTTGGACTCCAGAACTCCTACCGATGATCTAACCATTCAAAATGAAGAAAGCGACACCAAGCACCTGTTGTAAAAGTTTCAAGCCGATCCAACGGTGAATGACTTCACAACTGTCGATTTACCATAATAGCTTAAACCAGAAAACTGATTCTCCAAACCAAACTAGAACCTCGGTTTGAGATCGATATCTCCCACTCCAGACTTTTTCTTGATGATCCGACCGTTCAGAATGAAGAGCCGCCTGTCAGGAACCTGCTGTCCAAATTTCAGCTGGATCCAATGGTGGACATATTCGAAAACAGTGGTCTACGATGGCTACTTGGAGTAGAAATATGAAAATTGGGGTAGGTGGTTTCCCTCTTCTCTCTCTTTGTGTGGATACTAATATCACAAAAATGATCACACTTACTCAACCTTAGCAGACCTCTCTACCTTAGGTTAGTGGAGGTAATGGGCTTGGTTAATTTTGGGCCTTCTTCCTCCACATAGGAAGGGAGCCCAATGCCTAACAAAATCCTCGATGCCATCTTCTTCATTCAGGCCGTGCATAAATGTCTTTGGTCTCGAATTTGGCAGCACTATTGGGCTAAGGCTTGGGGTCAGGATTGGGCTTGGGATTCAGGTGACTTGATGGTAATGCACTATATATCTTGCTATCCTCCCCAGTGCTGGCTAATCTTTCCCACACGCTGCTGTGACTAGGCTTTTTTGCCGCCTACTTCCACTTCTAAATCCCACATGCTCGCCATCACCTACACCTTCCTCACCATGCAAGCTTGCTCCTGCTGCCGTTTGCGCTCTTTCGGTGGTGGTGCGGAGTCTAGATCTAGATTCTAGGTCGGTTTCTTGTTTACTTTGCTTTGGTTTCATGGCTCTATTTTTCATGGTCTTCAATCCTTTCTCACCATGCAAGTGCTGCTCCCACTGCTGTCTGCACTCTTTCGGTGGCGGTGCAGAGTCAAAATCTAGATCTATGTATTACAAGTAGTGTTTGGTTCGGTTTCTTTTTTGCTTTGCTTTACCAATCAGGCAAACCCAAAAGAAAGAAACTTTACAAATCAGACAACCCAGAAACGAAATGCAAATTAAAAAAAAAAGGAAGGAGAAAAAGAAGAATTGATGGATGGGCAATGGGAAGAGAGTACCTGGCAGAGTTGATAGAGAACGGGGTCAAGAACTGAATCTGGTTCAAAGCTGCAGAGGAGAAGCCACTGGTCACGGCCATGGTGGTGTTAATGGATGGTGGGGATTTGCCGGTCATCACAGAGGGCACAAAAAAGTAGTGAAGAGAGAAAATAAAGAAGAGATGAGAGAATGTACAAAGAGAAGAGAGTGTCTATGGTGGGGGGTGAAGTGAGAGGATTTGGAGGTTAGGTTAGTTTTTTTTGCATCTGGGTAGGGAAGTGCTTTTGTGGTGACAACGAGATAACTGTAGGTTTTAGAACATGGATGTGTAGGTTTTGGAATGTGGATGTGTAGTTTTCATAGCTTTTGTTAATTGATGCATACATGGAACAGATGAAACAAATTGAAAATAGTAAGCGGACTTCAGACCAAATTCCATTCTGGTTATGAGACACCAAAGTGGCAGTTTTTTTTGGAATCCATTTTATTCAATGGTATAGATAATTTATTTATTTATTTATTTTTAACTATAAAGTATAATAAATCAACATATTTATTAAAAACCTTGTTTCATTTTCTCATAAAAATATTTATTCCTTTATGTAACGCCTCGATTTTTCTATCTGAGAGGAAAATGACTAAAATGCCCCTGAGATCATTTTCGGCCTAGAATTCAAGGATGGCCGCCCCGGCAGTCCTTGAAGGGCCAACTCAATGTTTGAAGGGGATTGAATGGCCCTTGAGTGGTTTCGGAGGCGAAAGTCTCGTTTTCTGTAGTTTCGGGTCAAAATGACCAAAATACCCCTACAGTGTTTTACGCGGGTAAAGGTGCCGTTTGAGCCCGAAACTTTTCCCGAGAGTTTAAAACAATGTTTTTACATGTTTAGAAGCGTCTATTTAAGTCCCGGTGGTTCCAGGCAATTTTAGTACAAAATTACAATTTCGCCACTAGAATAGTGTTTTTGAGCTTAATGACGTAATTAAGCAAACCTAAGCAATATTAGGCTCTAATCGAAGATTAATTAATCTCCATAATTAATCTAGAGTCAAAATAAACTATTAAAATTAATTAGAACCTAAAATTGCTTAGATTATATTTAAATCCCTTTTTAAAACTCAAGATTTCAATCTTGGAATCTTAAATAGTGTTTCTCTCTCCAATTCCTTAAATCAAAGAATTGTGTCTAGAGTTGTTTATGCACTCAAATGAGCTTATAGCTCACTAATGATGCAAGACCACTCCTTAAACATGTCTTACAACCTTGATTACCCATTTCCTCACCTAAACACTTTCTTACAAATTCCTAATCTTAATCCTAATCAAAGATACACCTAAACACAACTTTAAACCACAATTAAAATGCAAGAAAACCCTCCCCCATGGCTGATGCACCTTCGGCCACTCCTCCTCCATTTACATCACATGTTGATTTGTTTCTCACTCAAAGAACCATGCTTGAGCCATACCTTGAACCATACCTTACCATACTTTAAACCATACCTCATCATGCCTCAAGATCACAACATCTCACCTCATGGACCTCATGGGGCTGCCCTTGCTTGGCCGAGACCTCCTTTTCCCTCTTGCACCTTTCATTTGTTTCATTTCTCTATAAATAGCACACTTGAGTGAACTTGAAACACCTTTAGTTCATTTGCTAAGTGTAAGTTTTCAAAGATCACTTCAAAGTTTCCTCTTCTCTCATCCTAATCTTCAATCACTTGGTATGGATTTTCTTTCAAGTATTTCCTTCATTTAAGTTCTTATTCTAGCTATGTGTTTATGGTTTCTCTTGAGTCTTTTTAGAACTTCTTTCCCTCTCCTTTTTCTTCTTCATTTTCGGCCATGGGCCTTTGAGGACAAAGGAATGAGAGCTTGATGATGAGGTTTCATGATGATATTCATCACTTGAACAATCTCTAAAGCTTGATCTTTATTCTTGAGTTAAAAATATTTATAGTTCTTTCTTTCTTGAACCTTGAAATCTTTAACTTTGATGATGTTTTAAAATGGTTACATGAACTCAATGATGAGGACTCATGATGTTGGTGTTAATGCATCATCAAGATTATGGTCTCTAGAGTTTCAAATTTTTCCTTTTTTCTTAAAATTTTCGGTTCTTTTCCTTTTCTCTTCTTCATGATTTCGGCCAACACTTGTTGGATGGTCCAACATGATAGCTTGATGATGAGAGTTCTAAATGGTGACTTTATGTTCACCACGAAGGAATCTCTAAAGCTTGAGTTTTCATGAAAATGTTATATAGATCACTTATGGCTTTGTTTCTTTAAGGAATATTATTTTGAGTTCTAAGAACTCTTGTCTTCACTTTATCTTGTCAAGATGAGTTTGGGTTGAGGTTTAAGTTCCTTTAAAGTCTTGAATGAGCTCTAATAAGATATAAATGAACTTGCATATTTATTTTGAACTTGCACTCATGATTATATTCTTGCTTTGCATCTTTAATTTCCAAGTTATCACCTAAGGACTCAAAGATTAACACAAGACTTGAATTATCACCTAACTAATTCTCGAAGCCTTTCTATTTCGGCCTTAAAGTCGATTGTTACTGGGCTTAGAGCACTAAAATAAAGAAATGAACTTGCATTGCATATTTACTTTCAAACCTTGCATATTTAAATTTCAAGTCTTGCATATTTATTTCAAGCCTTGCATATTTATATTTCAAGTCTTGCATATTTACTTTAAGTTCTCACTTTACTTTATAATGAAAGATAAAAATGATGCACATAGCATATTTACATTTTGTCATCACTTAAAGACCTTAGAGCTCAAAGACTTGTCCATTTTATCTCAAGTTAAAGTTTAATGTAGGAGCATTCTTTGAATGCATAGTTTCGGTTATGTAGTGATGATGAGCTTGGAATGAGTTTCATCTAGCTACAAGGGCCAACAATCTAAGTTTTAAGATTTTCTTTAAGCCTCATGAACTTTATGAAGTTAAGACCAACAAGATTTATGAATTTAATCCTCTTTTAAAGAAGGAATCAAGTTGGTTACTGACCTAAGGGTGTTTTTAGCCTCTTTGACAACATAAAATGGTTTGCAAAAGAGTTTTTAGAAGTCCTAAAATAATTCCAAGGGAAACTAGCAACTTATATGCTTTAGAAATGTCAAATTATGCATCTTTTTGGGACTTGATGTTTTGGTTCTGCCATAATGAGTTTGTTGTTGTGTGATGATGTTTTGATGTGTTAGAATATGTGGAAATTATGTATGATGAGGTAGGGACATTTCTATGCATGATAGGAGAGAAACTAGCTTTCTAGAAAAATCGTAAAGTCAAGATTTAGCATAGTTTTAACCCATTTGTTTTTGGATACTGCCCAAACTGTTTCAATGGGAATATAATCATATTAGGATTGTTTAATCATGAAAAATTTGGTTACAATTGAAGTAGGATTGAATTTTAGCACCTATAGAGAAACTAGTAACTAGAAAACCGTAAAAAATGCAATTCTAGAACCTTAGAACATTTAATTTTTAGAATCTGTCCAGCAACCTTATAATGTAGTGAACATGGTTTATAATTAGTTCTTAGGCATAGAAATGCCTCATAATTGGTTTAGGTTGAATTCATAGCGCCTTAGGCGAAGACGAAACCAAGAAAGGGTCTAAAACGTAAGTTCTAGAACCCCGTAATTGTAAGCTTATAACTCTGCCCTTAAAGAATAGTGCTGCCCAGATTTAATAAAGAGTACAGATGATAGTAAGATTGGTTAGAAGTAAATCCTTAGGTGCATAAGAGGTTGATAGAAAATGATAGAATAATTACATCTCAAGTTTAAGTCCCGTAAGGGTCAAAGCATAAGATACCGTAGGGTCAAAGCATAAGATACCGTAGGATCAAGAGCATGGTGAATTTTCAATGTTGCTTGTGAACATATGAGAACGATTATGAGAACGCATGGAATTATGATGGAGGATGCATGCTTGATTGACTTATGTGGCATAAAGTAAATTTGGAAGAAATTCGGTATGCTGCTATTATGCTGCCGAATTTCTTACAAATTTGGGGACTTAGAAAGTTTTTGAAAACCTATGAGATTTTTATTTATGTGGTACTAAGATGAGTTCTCGAATGACACCGGTTCAGCCAAGCACCTCCAGAGAACTCATGTGACATCGGTACCAAGATGTATTCTTGGGTGACACCGGTTTGGCCGAGCACCCCCAAGAAATGCCCCCTAACCCGTACTAGATAAGTCAGGATTATGTTTATGATTATGATACGCTTATCAAGATTGATAAGTAAGAACTAGTGATGACTAGTTAAGGTATGAGCTCATAACCTAGAGATGTAACACGTTCTGGGTGACACCGGTTCGGCCGAGCACCCCCAGAACGATTGTCTTTTAGGGTGGCCTATGAGGAAGTAAAGTATGATGATTATGTCACAAAGTTTTCCCATATGAGATTCAATTGCCACTTTATGCCACTATTATGATGTTCTTAATGTTATGATTATTATTCTTGCATTAAGTAGAGCCATGCATACATTCTTTAATGTGTTGCATCCATGACATTAAGAATCATACTAAAATGAATGGACCTTGGCTAACTATGTCTCAAAGCTTAAAAATGGACTTAATGCATGCTCACTTATTCTGTATACTAAACCCAAGGTTCCTGAGGACGTAGATTATGACACCTAGGTAGTAGGAGGCCCTACTGAGATTCTTTAGCAAGATTCTCACTCCCTCTATCTTTTCTTTCCGTCACGTCTTCAGATGGCGACGTTCGTAGTTTTTGTGGACACCCCGACGTGGGAAGTGCACTATGATCCGGAGCACGGATCGTACCATTTTGAGGGACAGTGCACGATGCGAGTCTTCATGTTCATTGGACATCCTTTCGCTCACCCCGTACATACCCATCGCTTCTCCCCGACCGCACCCTATGGCGACGACGAGCGGGTTTTTGAGTGCGCCCGTACGCACAACGAGAAAGTGCTCCGCATGCACACCGTCGCCTTAGCCATGCGTGACTATCCCGACTACGTGCCCCGGATTTACTTCTCAAAGACCGACCCATCGGAGGACCCGTCTACCCATCCATACAACGAGAGCTTCGCCCCCACTCCACCACTAATGAGAGAGGGCAGTGAGGATACTGTGACTCAGCCACGGCTAGCCCGACGACTGGAGATGCGGCCACGCCGTGGGGGTCACTCTCGATCCCCATTCCGCCTTTACACGTCGGAGGAGCTCGCCCAGTTTCCTGGATATGTGCCTCGCTCGAGAGATGGACGTCAGTAGGAGGTGACGTATGACCAATGGAGTACCCGGGTAAAGCACACACCACTTAGATAAGGATAAACTTCTTTTGTTTAGAGGTTATCCCTTTAGTTGCACCTGGGTAGGGGAGTTTGTTTTTATGCTTTCCGTCGCACTTTCCTTGTATTTTCTCTTGATGTATTCGTTACTTATTGTACTAAACTAAGTCCCACTCTTCATGCGTGGGCATATCATATTATATAAATATGCAGTTCAGTTTTATTGTGATGTGCCTTTACTTGCTTTATGTTATGATGTTATGAGATGTTTGCTTTATTTCCATCCATGCTTTATTGCTCATCGTGTTGCGCGGCTCTCACTTTGTTTTTATAATTCAAAAAAAAAAATTATCAATATTTTCGCTAAGTATTTTAAAGTAATAAGGAAACTATGACGTAACAGACTAATGATTAACCTAAATATATTCTAGAGTATTGGGTTAAAAATTAGGATGTTACACTTTATCCTGAACAACAAAAATAGAGAAACCTAAACCCAAAGTGATCGAAAGTGTAATAGCAAGATTTTTAATTTAAATTTTATTCACACTAAATTCTTCAAATCTATTGTCATTTCATAACTAAAAGCCCTTTTTTTAAAATAGCTTTTAAAAAAAGCTCATAATCTACCAAAATTGATTATAGTTGAAAACTCATTTGTCTATAATATTTTAATATTTAATATTTTAATGATATATAATATATTGATATATGTTTGTTCATATTATCTGTTAATATTTTAATATTAAATAATTTTGATTGGCATACTGATGAGCCTTATGATTTAAATTAAGAATTATAATAGTTTGAAATTCAATATTTAATGTAAAATATTCATGTTGTGATAATGAAAGAGAGACATGGAGATAATTTTTTCAAAAATAATTACTAATAGAGTTATCAAAATCATCGGCCCTAAATTACTTTGAAAATGAGACATGTTAAAAGTTTCCTTGATATGTGTCTAAATTATTAATATAGTAGATAGTAGATAACTGGGCCATTTTTTAATATTATTATTAATCAATCAAATTATTATTTCTAAACACTATATACTTAAATAATTCTTTGTAAATCAAATCATTTATGTCCCTTAAAGAACAATCTTTACAAAAAAAAAGTAGTATTTGACACTCAATATTTAAATAGAATAATTAAATTTATTTTCCTAATTTATAGTTTTTTTAAAAAATTTTAATAGACATATAGTTAAATCAAAATATTCCTTTTTGTTTTATTTCTTTCAATTATTTCTTTTTTATTTCTCTAGTTTTTAAAATTAAAATTAAATGTAATGTCACCTTTTACGAATTAAAAAGTATAAATTTAGTCCCTTTGAAATTTAAAAATTTAGGGAAAAAAACCACACAAAGTGTGACACTTGTCAAAGGCTCATTATTTAGTCCTTTGAATTATTGTTAGCATAGATTTTTATAGTGCAATCATGTAGCGCCCCGATTTTTATGTCTGAGGGAAATGACCAAAATGCCCCTGAGGTTATTTCTAGACCGAGGTAATTTCCAGACCGGAATTCGAGGATAGCTGGCCCAGCAGTTCTTGAAGGGTTAACTCAATGTTTGAAGGGGATTAGATGGCCCTTGAGTGGTTTCGGAGGCAAAAATCTCATTTTCTGCAGTTTCGGGTCAAAATGACCAAAATACCCCTATAGCATTTTTACGCGGGTAAAGGTGCTGTTGAGCCCGAAACTTTCCTCGAGGGTTCAAAACAATGTTTTCATGTGTTTAAAAGTGTATGTTTAAGTCCCAGTGGTCCTGGGCAGTTTTTATACAAAATTATGATTTTGCCCCGGGATAATGCCGTTTGAGCTTAATGACGTAATTAAGCAAACCTAAGCAATATTAGACTCTAATCGAAGATTAATTAATTTTCATAATTAATCTAGAGTCAAAATAAGTTAATAAAATTAATTAGGACCTAAAATTGCTTAGATTAAACCTAAATATCTTTTTAAAACTCAAGATTCCTAGTCTTGGAATCTTGAATAGTGTTTTCTCTCTCCAAGTTCCCTAAATCAAGGAATTGTGTTGGCATTGGATTCCTTGTTAATGAAGTTTGACTCCATTAATTTAGCAAGACAACCTCCTAAACCTAGTCTTACAAGCCTCTAATTAACCATTACCTCACCTAAACACTTTCCTACAAATTCCTAATATTGAACATAACCTAAAACACACGTAAACACACTTCTAAACCACAATTAAATGGAAGAAATCCCTCCCCCATGGCTGATGCATTTTCGGCCACATCATCTAAGTTTCATCACATGATTTAAATTTTAAACACTCCTTGAGCCATGCTTTGAACCATACCTCACTATACCTTGAACCATGCCTCACCATGCTTCAAGATCACAATATCTCACCTCATAGACCTCATGGGCTGCCTTGCGTTGGCCGAAACCCATCTCCTCCCTTTGTACCCTTCATTTGTTTCATTTCTCTATAAATAGCACACTAGAGTGAACTTGAAACACCTTTAGTTCATTTTCTAAGTTTAGAGCACTCAAAGCTTTCCTTTTCTCTCAAAGACCAAGAGTTCTTCTTCTTCAAACTTCTTCATCTTCTTTATCCTCTCCAACATCATTTCACTTGGTAGGGATTTTTTTTAAATGCTTTAGCCATTAAAGTTCTTGTTTAAGTTATGTGCTTTATAGTTTCTCTTGAATCTTTTAGAACTTCTTTCTTCCTCTTTGTTTCTTCTTCCATTTTTGGCCATGGGCCTTTAGTGAGCTTGGAAATGAGAGCTTGATGATGGGGATTGCATGATGATGTCCATCACTTGAGAAACCTCTAAAGCTTGATCTTGGTTCTTGAGTAAACGATGTTTTTGGTTTTCTTTCTTTCTTGGTCTTGGAAAACTTAGTTTTGATAATGTTTTAGAAATGGATGTATGAACTCAATGGTGAGGACTCATGATGTTGGTGTTAATACATCATCAAGATCATGGTCTCTAGAGTTTCAAAATGGTTCTTTTCTTTGCTCATGATTTCGGCCCCTCTTCCTTTTTCTTTCTCTAAAATTTCGGCCATCATTGATGGTTCAACATGAAAGCTTGATGATGAGAGTTTCTAGATGATGACCATATGTTCATCACAATGAGACCTCTAGAGCTTAAGTTTTAACAAAAATGCTATTTATGATTTTGCTTCAAGGAATGATATTTTGTTTACTTTAGCTTGTTGTGATAAATTCGGGTTAAAGCTTAAGTTCCTTCAAAGTCTTCTAAGAGCTCTAGTAAATATATAAAAATGAACTTGCATATTTATATTCCTAGCACCTCATATTTATATTTCAAGCTCTTGCATCTCATATTTACCTTCCTATGTTATCACTAAACTCAAAAGATTAAAGAAAAGGACTTGCATTATCACGTTTAAGTTCAAGCCTTGCATTGCACGTTTATATTTTAAGTCATCACTTAAAGAATGTAAAGATTTAAAATGAGAGCTTGCATACCACCTAATTAATCTCAAACCCTTTCTATTTCGGCCTTAAAGTCGATTGTTGCTGGGCCTAGAGCACTAAAATAAAGAATTGAATTTGTATATTTACTTTCAAGTTTCGCATATTTATTTTGTGCCTTGCATATTTGATTTCAAGTTCTTGCATTCCATATTTACTTTGAAGCTCTCACTTTACTTTATAATGAAGAATAAAATGGAATGCATAGCACGTTTATATTTTGCCATCACTTAAGGAACCTAGAGCTCAAAGACTTGCCCTCATTATCTCAAGTTAAAGTTTGATTATGGAAACATCCCCAAGGATGTAAATTCGGCCATGTGATGTTGATAGACTCAAAATGAGTTTCATCTAGTTGCAAGGGCCAACAATCTTTGTTCAAAAGTTTTCTATGTTTTTAGGAGTTCTATAAGATCATAATCGACAAGATTTGTAAATTAAACCTCTCTTCTAAGAGTGTTTTAAATTAATTACTGCCCCATGATTGTTCTTAGCCTCTTTTACGAGATAAAATGTTTTGCAAAAGAATTTTAGAAGTCCTAAAATGATTCAAGGAGAAACTAGCAACCTATGCTTGTTGAAAATGACATTTTATGCAGGATATGTGTATGCATGACTTCGATTCTGCCATGACATGTTTTCTGTTGTATGATGATGTTTTAACATGTTAGAATGTGTGAAATTTAGATGTGTTGAGGTAGGAACCTTTCTATGCATGTTAGGAAAGAACCTAGTCTAACAGAAAAAACCGTAAAATCAAGTTTTAGCATAGTTATGACTCATTTATTTTTAGTTTCTGTCCAAACTGTTTTAGTGGGATAATAATTAGATTAGGATTGTTTAATCATGAAAATCTTGGTAGCATTTGATGTAAGATTGATTTTTAGAGCCTATCGAGAAACTAGCAACTAGAAAACCGTAAAAATGTAATTCTAGAACTCTTAGAACATTTAACTTCCTGATTCTGTACAATACCCCTATAATGTAGTAAAAATGATTTATAAATAGTTCAAAGGCTTAGGAATACCTCATAATTGGTTTAGATTTAATTTATAGTATCTTAGGCGAAGACGAAATTGAGAAATGGGCTAAAACGTAAATTCTAGAACCCCGTAATCATAAAGATGTAATTCTGCCCTTAGAGTATGATGCTGCCTAGATTTATTAATGAACATGAATGCTAGTAAAAATTATTAGTTGTGAACCTTAGGTGCATAAGAGGTTAATAGAGGACGATAGAATAACTACGTCTCAAGTTTAAGGCCCGTAAGGGTCAAAGCATAAGATACCGTAAGTTCAAGAATATAATGATTTTTCGTGTTACACAAGGATGTATGTTTTATTTGAGAATGATCATGTCAACGTATGAAATTATAATTGAGGATACATGCTCTATTTGTTTACGTGGCATAAAGCAAATTTGAAGGAAATCT
The DNA here is from genome assembly GCA_031216125.1 of Dalbergia cochinchinensis. NCBI lineage: Eukaryota > Viridiplantae > Streptophyta > Magnoliopsida > Fabales > Fabaceae > Dalbergia > Dalbergia cochinchinensis. Next base: position 13,736,924 of record CM062374.1, on the reverse strand, counting down.
GGCGTGCTGCTGTTACGCTGCCGAATTTCCGACAAATTTGGGGACTTAGAAACATTTTTGAAAAAAAGAAACCTATGAGATTTTCTTTAAAAGAGATAAGGTACTAAGATGAGTTCTTGGATGGCACCGGTTCGGCCGAGCACCTCCAAAGAACTCATGTGACATCGGTACCAAGATATATTCTTGGGTGACATCGGTTTGGCCGAGCACCCCCAAAAAAATGCCCCCTAGCCCGTACTAGAGAGTCGGGATTTATTTATGATACGCTTATCGGTAAGGGATAAGTAAGAACTAGTGACGACTAGTTAGGTATGAGCTCATAACCTAGAGATGTGACACGTTCTGGGTGACACCGTTTCGGCCGAGCACCCCCAGAACGAATGTCTTTTTAGGGTGGCCCGATGAAAAAGTAAAGTATGATGATTATGTTACAAAGTTTTCCCACCTGAGATTTCGATTGCCACTTTGTGCCACTATTATGATGTTACTTGATGTTATGATGAATATTCTTGCATTAAGTAGTGTCATGCATACATTCTTTAATATGTTGCATCCATGATATTAAGAATCATTCTAAAATGAACGGACCTTGGTTAACAATGTTTTGAAGCTTAAAATGAACTTGATGCATGCTCACTTATTTTATACACTAAACCCAAGGTTCTCGAGGACGTAGATGATGACACTTAGGTAGTAGGAGGCCCTACTAAGATTCTTTAGCAAGATTCTCACTCCCTCTATCTTTTCCTTCCGTCACGTCTTCAGATGGCGACGTTTGTGATTTTTGTAGACACCCCGACATGGGAGGTGCATCATGATCTGGACCACGGGTCATACCATTTTGTGGGTCACTGTGTCGTTCGTGTATTCATGTTCGTTGGATGGCCCTTCAGTCACCCTGTACATACTCATCAATTCTCTCCTGCGTCACCATTCGACGACGACTTCGTGTTCGAGCGCGCACGCCCTCGAGAGGAGCAGATCCGCCGCACCTCACTGACAGCTTCTGCTATTCGGGACTACCCGCAGTACGTGCCCCGCTCTCCCTCATCATTCTCCGAGACGAACCCTTCAAAGGACTCTGCCACTCAGGTACCTTTCGAGGGATCCTCCCCCATTGTACCGATGGACCTTGGGGAGGGTAGTGAGGCTTCTATCACTCAGCCGATATGTGGAGGATGGGTGAGGATGATTTCCCGCCATGGAGCTCATGCTCGGCTGATGCAGCAAATAGCTACCCTGGCAAAGATAGCCTAGTGGATCAGATACGTCCCTCATTTCCAGAGGGGCCTGCAATAGGAGACGACGGTCGTGTTTTGGTGCCCGAGCTCTGACTAGACCAGGATAGCCTCCTTTTATTTTAAGGCTATCTATTTGTAGGCGCACTAGAGTAAGAGAGTTTCTTTTCATGCCTTCTGTTGTACTTTCATTTTCCATGTATTTCTATTTTGGTTGTATTTGTTTTATGTTGTACCAAACTAAGTCCCGCCTTTCTTGGGTGGGCATAATATATATATATCCACTTATGCAGTTTGCTATGTTATTTTGTGCATTTGCATGTTTTATGATCAGATGTTTATGATGTGTTTATTTGGATTGCGCCTCATTCCTCTCATGCTTCATTGTTCGTCAAGTCGTGTGGCTCTCATTTTGCTTTTATAATTCAAAAAAAATTTACTAGTATTTTTCGCTAAGTATTTTAAAGTAAAAAGGAAACTATGACGTAATAGACTAGTGATTAACCTAAATATGTTCTAGAGTATTGGGTTAAAAATTAGGATGTTACAAATTACACTATTAAATACTGATAATTGTCAATGATCTTAAAATAATATGTAATAATTGCAATTTTTTTAAAAAATAATTAATAACTAACTTTCTAAAAGTTATGGGCCCAAAATTATTCACGTTGTAACACCTAAAAAAAATTTGATCATAGAAATCGAGAATATTAGTATTATAAATTATAGATTGTGAATTTTACGTAGAAGTTGAATCTCATATTTTGTAACCATTATAAAAATAAGATTTTAATTGATTTTATTAGTAAATGTTGTGGTTTGAATGTGTTATAATAAGTATTGATTTGATTTGATTAGATTGTGAGAAATATTTCATTAAAATGCTCGTCGCCGCGGTAGGTAGAGATTCTTTTCAAACAAACAAAATTAAAATTGAATCAATTCCAATTTCCAACCGAATCTTACCTAAATTAAACAGAATTTTCAGATAAAAATAACAATATACGCCATTTTTATAAAATTAAATTATTTTTCAGAACAGTAAGCCTGATTTTTAATTTATACTAAGTTATTTTATTTTTAAGTTATTATGTATTATATATAACTGCACTAATAATGTAAAAAAAATATATAAAAGTAAAATTAATTTACTCAGCCAAAAAGAAGGAGAAGCCCTACAGCTGTTCTTTGCCAAAGAAGTATTCAATTGACCTCTGTCTTCGTGCACCGGCAGCGGACACTATAACGCCAGCGCTATCATTTATGATTCATTCACTCCACTTCATGTAGACAGTAGACACTACACGGCCACACATCCCTTTGGTTGGAGTACAGAGAGTTTTAGAGTAAACAGCAGAGAAGAGAAAATCCAGGGTTCGTTGTTGCAGCCTGCAAAGTGTTGGTTTATCAGACCAGAGGTAAGGATTCTACTTCCTGTCTTTCTTTTCTCTCTCTCTATATATATTTTTTTGATTTTAAGATGTGAGTGCCGGAATTTACAAACATCCCTTTCAAGTATCTATGACCATAGGATACACATGAATGTAGAACCATTAAAACCTCGTATGAAATCAACCCACATCTACAGTATCTTTAATTCATCAAAATGAACCATGCTAGAGAGAGAAAGAGAGTGTGTGCGCTACCCGTCCACCAAAAACTCAAAATCTATTGAGCACCGTATCCCTGTCGTGAATCACTTGCGCCACATGAGCCGCCACTAGTCGACTTCTCACTGACAAGTGCCAAAAATAGTGAGAAATCTATTAGGGTCCCGACCCAAAAAAAATAAAATAATAATAATAATAAAGATCTATTAGGGTTACATGAATATTTTCAAACAAATATTTTTAAATATTTAAATGAACCAAGAAATTTCAAATATTATTGCATAACATTTTTAAGGAAGTGATCATTCTCGGTTGTCTACTATCACTCCATAATAATTTGCACTTAATTGCATCATTCTTGAAATATCCTTAAGGTTATTTCAGTACTTATATATTTTTTTTGTATTTTTTAAAACAAAATTGTGAATTGTGTATTCAAATCTTAATTATTTATACAATTTTTTACTTATTATTTTTATTTTTTGACATTTCTAAATGCCTTTAATTAAATTGTGTTTCTTGGTGAAGCATCTTTTTAAACTTACATAGTATATATCATGTCTATAAAATTTTCAACCACCGTTGATGCCCTGCACCTGCTTGTTACCCATCTCAGTCATGACCCTCTTTGACGTCCAAACCTGGCCAACCACACTGATGACCACCACCGCCTCTAACTGCTTCGAAGCCTGCCCACTGTGGGGGACGATGGCGCAAAGAAAAAGAAGTTTTTCTGGTCATATAAATATACATATGCTGGAAAAAAAAGGATAGTTGGTGTTGGAAAGGTGTCATGACTTGACTTGGGAACGTGATTGGCACGTAAGGGATCCCATCTCCACGTAAGCCTTCCGAATGACGTGTTTCTCTATATGCTTACTTTATTGTAAATAATACTTCAAATAAGATTTTCTTCTAAACCAATATCAACTTCTCTAATTAAAACATAATACTTGAATTCATAAAACTAGAAGTGATATCCAAACTCTAAGAACTTCTAGGCTGAAATTGTTGATCATGAAATCATAATCTGTGTTATCATATGACATAAATATGAAATCCTGCTCAATCTTTTAAGAAAATACGCTGGATTATAACTACTTAGCCAATCTATTACATAATATAAATCTAAATCAGTAATTGAAATCCATACTTTGATTCTAATAATATATGTGGAAATATATAAACTTTGAAATCAACTACAATGTCTCAAAATACATGCGTGTGTCGAATCCTGCCTACAAATCTACTGGAGCCTGCTAATACTAACATAAACCTATACTAAGCCTTACTCCAAAATAAGGCTCACCACTAGAAAGAGCTGAGTCAACCAAACTAAGTTGAAACTGAGCCTGTACCTGCAACTATGAGAGGAAGGGGGTGAGTCAACGGATTCAGTGAGTGAGCTCTCACTCATCACCCACATGGGACAACCAAAGAATATACATATAATATTATGCATGCAACAATTATAAATTATTTGATATTCATGTGCATAATCTCATTGAAAATATATCTCTGTATTCATAAATTTATAAGAAAACATCTCTAAGTTCTTACTCCAACAAGAAAATCATTTCTCATATATATAATATCTCTTAAATCAAATATTCTCAGAAGAACATTAATAATTCCTGAAGATATAATTAACAATATTCTAATAGAGAAACATGGATATCTGTCCACTTTTGAAACATATTTGTCGAAATAGCAACTAGATAAAATCATATATCCCTCTAACAATCGTTTCATTAGCATATAAAATATTTCTCATGCATACAACACAACAATCATGGTCCTATGGTTTTGTAAAACTTTTTCTTTTATGCTATCATCATAAATCATAATTTTTCTAACTTGACATAATCATATACAACCATATTTCACAAATATCATGCATCAAACATGGTCATAATGGCTAAAATAAGGCCATAAGTATGAACCCACTCACCGTTTAGAGCCGGGAGTATGTGGGCACCCCCAACTTGACCTCCGAGGCACGAAATGGCACCAATAACTGCCATAGAGCAACATTGTCTCAAGATTAGTCTCCGCTAATCTCTAAACAACTCTAATCTAGCTCTAACAATATTGGGGGAGCACCCCCCACTTGACAACAATGGAGAAAACAATAACCCATAATAAGAGGAAGGAAGAACACAAAGGAAACTAATATAGATCAACAACAAAACTCACCTTTGATCTTAGAAGAAGAAAGATTGATGATGGATTGGGAGAGAAAGGGTTGGAGAGCTCCTTGGGAAGGTTGGGGTTCGGATTTTGGGAGTGAAACCCGAGTTTGGGGTATATAAAGGAGTGGAGGGGCTCATTTAATCAAAACTACGTCGTTTTCTACTGTTTCTGTCAAATTGACACCACTATAGCGGTCATAGACCGCATAGGACGCTATAGCGGTCATAGACCGCTATAGCGGTCTCACCATGCCCCATGACCGCAACTGACTCACTTATGACCGCTATAGCCGTCCCCAGATTGCCCAAAACCATACAACCACCAACTATGACCGCTATAGCGGTCGTGGACCGTTATAGCGGTGACAGTAAAACTACTGTCAGCACCTCTGGTGCTCCTGGCATCTGGGTTGTCTCATTACTTACTTATTTACATAAGTTAATGTCCTCATATATTTTACTCTCCATTAACTTTAAAACATAAATGTAAATAAGGAAATACCCCCTATTTGGATTCAAATAAAATATCATAAAAATTAAATTCCCAACCAATCAAAATCCAAATTTTGGGTTTTAGTTCAAATTCGAGAAACTTTGCGATTTTTTAAACTTATGGGCTAAAAACGAAATGTTTGGAGGCTTCATAAAATTCGTTAAAAATTTCTCTTTAACTTGTTTTGCAATTAGAAACAATTATCGAGACTTTTGATCCCAAGAAAGTGGCCCTAACATGTAGCCCTCCAAGAAGGTGTAGGATCCAGACTTAGCAAAATCCAGGACCCGACAACATGGGTAGGTCCTAGGGGGCCCTAAGGCTATACGAAACTTGTCCACTAATACGTGTACCTAGGATATCACAAAAGGATGATAAGAGAAAGAAGGGAAGGCGGCAGCAGTGCCTAGAACAAAGTGTTGCAACAGTGGTTTGGGGTGTGTGTTTTGTTTGGCGCGGGGGGGGGGGTGTCTAGCATGGAAGGAAAAGGAAAACCAAGGGTTAAAAAGCTAATTTATAATTCTTTTATTTTAAAATGTTTTCAATGACCAAGTTGGCCACTAACACATAAGAGACCACCACAGAATCTGTCATGTTTTTAATGTTTTTGGGTTCATTCTCTTAAATTAAGTTTGTTTGTCTGATTTGTACAAAAATGGATTGCACGTTCAGCTTTATTGCCTTTTTGGATAACTATTTCTATTTATTTTTAATTCTATCCATTTATTAAAAATATTATATATATCCTCGTGTTATATTTATTCCCTCCATTTTTGAAATTAAATTGAAGTATTGTGATTAAGGCAAAGTAATCACAATATGGTAACAAAGGAGGAAAAATGTTCTAGCATGAGATTTCCAAGGATATGGGTGCATGGGATGATGCCCTATGATATGGTAAACTTGGAAGGCTAATATTAACGCTTTGGAAATTACTCCATTCGGTGGCCTGGTAGGCTTTTGGACTTGCAATTCCCAACAAGGGGCGTATAGCCCAGTAAGGCGGCCTAAAAGATGGCCCTTACAGAACATCCCATAAATGGTATTACTTGCAACCAAAACTAAACAAGCAAGCCCTTTTTAGCTGCACCTATAAAAGCCCCATAGTGCCAAGTGTCACTTTATGTCCTGTTACCAGTATCTTAAGAACACTTGGCCCAATAGTACAAGTGACCATCCCATCTACACTTGTCTACAGTTGGTAAGGGAAGGAAGCCTCTTCCTTGGGAACAAAGGAATGGGAGCTGAGCCCATATATCCTGAGAACCCCCTTTTCCTACAAACAATGACCAACACAGAACTTAGGTTACCCCCTTCCCTTATCAACAATAGAAACACATGATCACCGGTTCCCGAGAACACCCTCGCATGAACACAAAACAACACTCTCATTTACAACAACCTCCATAGCACCAATACTACACTAATAGAGCGACCAAAGGGTTCACCCCATTCTAAAACCAAGAGTAAACTATAGAGAAAGAAAACTAAGACGGCATCCTTATGGATGAGGAGAGGAAAAGGGTTTCCAATCATCCCCATCCATCTCTTGAGGCTAGCAAGGTTTGTTCTCTACTAAGATCACTAAGACCACTCAAGAGAGTGTGTTCTCACTCTTTGCTACTTCTCACTTTCTCCTCACAAGCTTACAAACCCTAGGATTAAAGTTCTATTTTACCTCTTTAATCCCTCCCCAAAAATCTGGTTTGAAACACCTCCTTATCACATTACTCTGACATAGGTTTTTGTTTTCATTAATTCTTAGTTCATAGCAATCACGTGTCACCAATGTTTTTAATAGGAATATTTAGATGAAACGATGGAGGAGATCTTTCTAAGGCCAAACTTGTTGCTATATCTGCCCCTGGGGAAATGCAAGTCAAGCTTCAGTTTGGAAAAGGCAGTATGCAATCATGGCTTCTTTATGATGGCTCCAAACAAGTGGCTTCCATCAGTCAAAGCCCTGCAGCGCCCCTTGCGACTGGCAGACAATTGTACCAATGTCATTGTCACCATCTCCCATCCAGCTGAGGATGCCAATATTCATATTTATGTCCATGACTTGGAAGAACTCTCATCGGAAAACCAGGAAGCATTATTGGTAAAGGGCAATGTTCCATAACTCTTTTGGATTTTACCTTGCATTTAATACATTTATGAGTGTTCGGTTAAGATTATGTGTCTCCCCGTTTTAACTATATATCATTTGAGTATTTAAAAGTCATTTTCAATTCTGTTCTCGTGTGAAAGTTTTTAGTATTTTTGTCCACAGCTGCACGTTGCACCTGTGTAAACATTAAAAGAAATTGTTAGTTCTATCAAAGATCAAAAAAGAAGAGACGTGATAAAGGATATTAGCAGGAAAAACAAATAACTGGTGTGAATAGTATCTCTCAACTCTCAAGATCATTTTAGTACTTGCTATGCTACGTTTATGAGTAATTAATTGCAAAGCTACTCAGTTTTATGTGATAACATTAGTAAATTAATCAGGTACAAGTGGCGCGAATGCTAAGAATAAATGATAAAGATGAAAAAGCTGTGAATGATTTCCAAGAACTTCATCCACAAGCGAAGAAAGAAGGGTTTGGTAGAATTTTTCGTTCTCCTTCTCTTTTTGAGGATGCAGTGAAGTCTATACTCCTTACCAATTGCACGTAAGTTGCATTTAACAATTTGAATCTACAGTGAATTTTCTGTTGCTTCTAGTTTTTTTTTTTTTGGGGGGGGGGGGGGGGCTAGCTTTTAATGGAAAGCATAAGTTAAATTAACTATTTTAAATTACTTTATAGGTATTTATGGTTTTGATAATTTTCAAGTTGGTTAAATACGTTAGATCTAAATCCCCACTTGCTGAACCTATACTGAATTACAAGAACCTGTTTGATAACTCAGATAATCATAGGAATCTGTTCTATTGCACTATCTGTCAAATATGCTTTTCTAATTTATTTCAATATTCAAATAAGCCTTATAATTTAGTGACGGTTAAAGAGAAGTCTCAACGACTATTAGTGTGTAATTAAGGACTTAATTGAATAAATTAACATGGTGTTTGTTGCGATTGGGATCGTGGCGTGCCATGCGTTCTAGTGGACGTTCCAGCAGACAAGGATTGAGATACATGCTTTTCTCAGTTGGCACATTGGTGAGTGCCTTGGGATCCTCAGGTGACTCACACTCCTCCTCTAGGTGTTCCTCATAAGTCAGAGGGTCATAGGTGGGTACCTCGATGTCTCTCGGACCATCTATCGTATTATCATCTGCTGTCAGGTCAATGATAGGGGTGGGCCGTATGGGCTCCACTAGTTCCATAGGGAGATCGTACCACATAGGCTCCCAAATGGGAACTTCAGGGAGCATGGCATAAGGTGGTTTAGCTCAAAGGGCGATGGTTGAAGCTCTAGAGGCATTGTACGAGGACCCGCCTATGACATGTCAACATGTGTAGGCTTTATTTTTATTACATGGCTTGTTATGAGTTGTCCTCGTAAAAAGTTTATTAGATCCCGAGCTTTTGGAAGAGATGCTTTGTGGCACAAAGTTAAATGTCAACATAAAGAAAAATGAGCATCATGAGATGTTGTGTTAATATAGGTCTCTATCTAATAATCCAAGCTTTTAGAAGACATGGTTCATGGCACATCTGTTCTATTCTCTCTTGTTAATATTTTGTATTAGTAATTTTTTTTTCGGTGCATGTATTAGTAAATTTATTAATCTTCTATGCTTCATTATCCTGATCATGATCAATTTAAACGGGATTGTTGATTATAGATGGGGAAGGACCCTGGACATGGCTAAATCTCTATGTAAGCTTCAGTTACAACTAAGCATAGGGTCCCAACAAAATGGAAGAGAGCAAGGTTCATGCAAGAGAAAACGAGGAGAAAACAAGGTAAAGAGTACCACAGTTAACGAAAACTGTAAAGATCACGGAATGGGGAACTTTCCAAACTCAAAGGAGCTTGCCAACTTAAAGAAAACATATCTACAAGAGAATTGCAATCTTGGATTTCGAGCACGTTACATAATCAGTTTGTCTCAAATGATAGAGAGAAAGGCATTTGACTTAGGGAAACTTGAGCACGAATTGGACTCATGCTCATTTGAAGGCATTCATCGGAAACTGAGTACATTGAAAGGGTTTGGACCATTCACAATTGCAAGCGTCCTAATGTGCTTGGGCTGCTATCAAAAGGTTCCAGCGGATTCAGAAACGATACGACATTTAAAACAGGTTTGTTTCCTTGATGTTTTGTGTTCAGTCACTTTAATTAATCCATTTGAGACATTTTGGGAGTAATGAGTTTTCATAATTCTCTTAAGACTTTGTTTACGACTTAGGTTCTTACGTTATTTGTTTAGGTGCATGGAATGTCAAGTTGTAGCAATCGTACAATTGAGAAAGATGTTGACGAAATTTACAAGAAATATGCACCATTCCAGTGTATTGCATATTGGTATTTTATAATCTTAATATCTATTGTTTCTTAAACTTAAATTCTATTTTCGTTGTTCTTATGTTTCATATGAATTGTTTAGATATTGTTTCATTTTCTATTGTAGGTTTGAGCTTCTCGATTGCTATGAAAAAACTCATGGGAAGTTAAGCGAATTAAGTGAATCAAAGTATAACATGATCACAGGAAGTAAATTCTCACCAGTGAGAACTGATATATCCAAATCATGATATATTCTATCCAACAATCATGTGTGATACAAAAACTTTAATTGTAAATTTTCAGGATTACTTTCTATTTTTGTCTCTCGCTTATCATGTTTTTTTTTCTTCTCTTTCCTTTCATTTTTACCCATTGGAATTCACTCACTTCATTTCATATGATACAGATTTGTTATTATCTTCTAACTTAAGGATGAAAAAAAATTTGTTTTAAATAAACAGATAATTTTAGCAACTTATCCTTTTTGATAGATTGATTCCTTATTCAACTTTAGATGTGTTGGTACCAAGTGGCTTGAATAAACTGGAAAGGAGGGGTGAATTGAGTTCTAATTGTTTTCTAACTTCTTTTTTTCTTAATCCCCTTTTCAATTCTAACTTATTTAAGAAATTATATATGTTGGAAATTGACTAAAGTAGTGGATGAAAATACTGGCAATTAAATGCAAGCAAATTATGTGTTGTTTTATCAACTTAAATAAACAAGATAATGAAATAAACTTGTAACTACTTTAAGAAAAGAGAAATACAAACTCGATTTACATTGGTTCAATTACTGCTTATGGCCTGCATCCGGTCCCTATGTAATCACATGAGAGTTTCCACTATCTTTCAATACTATACACTTTTGAGCCCTTCCACATCCTTCGGATGCCTCACTCTTGGATTGTGTCTCTCAAGAAGCCAAGGGAAGCCTCACCCCTTAATCTAAGGAAGGATGTCTCACCCTCTTACAATCTTAAAGAGAAAAGATGAGATGATACAACTTGAAGAACTATTAAGCTTTAAAGATAATAAGACAATATGGCCACAAAACTTGATAAAGAATCAAAACAATCAAAGAAAGATTAATGGTAGTTGTTTGTTTGTGATTCAAATATGAAAAAATGTTACAGAATATGTATTTATAGGCCTAGGATTCGTGCTAGCCATTTAAGGGACTGTTCTGTAGGATTTTACATGTACTAATCTATTAAAACATGTGTCAATCGATCAATGAACTCAAAATTCTAATTTTGAGAACTGAACAAATCTTTAATCACTTAATAAAATCATGTTAATTGATTAATAGGCTTAAAATTCAAATTCCAGAAAAAAAGCAAAACATGATTTAATAGATTAAAAACTTCTATTAATAAATTAAAAACAAACCAATTTGCCCCAATTAGCGTGAAATCATATTTAATTACTTTGTTTTCCATTTTACACTTATTATCAATTAAATTCGAAATATATAAGTGATTTGTTTTGAAAAACATTTCAAACTTAAATTGAAGCTTCAATCAAGTTGATGGCCAAGATCTTAACAAATTCAAAAGTTTTAACATGAATATCCTAAGTCCTAGAAGACCTACTCTTTTGCAACCTTGACTCTATGCTCTTGATTTGCAATCCATTTTGCAATCTTTTGTCATCATTAAAACCTATAACATACACATTCGAAATGACATAATCAAGTAATCACATAATTGAATTTTATTAGATCAATTCTAAGGCTTAGATCAATTCTAAGCCTTAGGAAGTCCTTGTGCTAGTATTTTTATTATATTTTGTTTCTTGCTCATCTAATTTGTGTTGAATTCTATTACAAAACCCCCTTGTTGCAAAGTCAGTTGGTTCATCAATATTGTTGAGAGATGACTCAAGTTGCGCACCCATATACTACTTTTATTTTTGTGCAATTCAAGTTATAAATAAATTTGTTAAGTTGGTAAGTGTGAAGCATAACTTTTATGCTCATCATACTCTATACAACTGAAAAATAAATATTGACTATTATATATGCTTGCTCACTATGAAGTGAAGCTCACTACTAGAAGAATTGGAAGACTACTATGGAAGGAGGCCAATGTTGTCATTGTTACCTTATTTGAGAAGGGAGAAGAAGTGGTGAGTGATCTGTAATACCTCAGGTCCTCATGTCCCTAGACAAATTTAGCATAGTCTTAGGGTCCCCTAAGACCAACCCGTGTTGTCAGGAAGGCCCCAGATATGTGAAAGACCCTTAATATGTAGAACTGGTGTTTTTGACTCTGCTATATCGGTAGTAGGTGCCAATGATGTAATGCCCGGTGACGAAGGCGGTGAGTGATCCCGGTGCAAGAAAGGCACAAACAATGAGCGGCTCCTAGTAGGCTTCAAAGTGAAGGGATACATAAATGAACCGATTACACACCAGAATGAGAGGGATCCTAAGATCATATAGGTATGAGACTATACAGTTAAAGATGACATATATGAATTGATTTGTACTATCTATACCAAGAAGATGCATCTTCTTTTCGGTAGCCCATCACTAAAGAACTCTATGGTTAAGCATGCTTGACTTGGAGCAATTTTGGGATGGTTGACCTTCTAGGAAGTTTTCTCAGGAAACATGTGAGTGAGGACAAAACACACTAAAAAGACCTCGTGTTGGTTTGTGGGGACATTTGTCAATCTATAAGGCAATTTGGGCTATTACGAATGGTATCAGAGTAGCACCTCTCCTAGTATGGCGTGGTTTGGGGACGAACCAAGTATAAGCTAGTGGGCATGTAATGCCCGGTGACGAGGGCAGAGAGTGATCACCGGTGCAAGAAAATCACGGACAATGAGCAGCTCTTGACAAACTTCTAAGCAGAGTGGTACATGAATGAACCGTTACATACTAGAATGAGAGAGATCCTAAGACTATATAGGCATGAGACTATACAGTTGAGGATTACTTATATGAATTGATTTGTACTACCTATACTAACAAGATGCATCTTCTTTTCAGTAGCCCATCACTAAAAAACTCTATGGTTAAGCATGCTTGACCTGAAGCAGTTTTGGGATGGGTGACCTCTTGGGAAGTTTTCCCAGGAAGCATGTGAGTGAAGATAAAGCACGCTAAAAAGACCTTGTGTTGGTTTGTGGGGATAGTCGTCAATTCATAAGGCAACCTGGGCTATTACAAATGACACCATTTTGGATTTGTGGATGACTACTCTAGCTTTCCAGGACCGCTATAGTAGTCAAGTGCATGGGTTGGTGGATGGGTTAGTCAAGTTGGGGTCTTATCAACCGCTATAGTAGTCATCTGTTTACCAGAGTAGGTATTTGAGGTCTCTTGATCTTTATCGTGGCAATAGACTACTATAGCGATACGCGCCGATTTCAGAACAATGCAAAGCTGTTAGCTCCAGAATCCTTTAGAAAGCGTTAATGAAAAATGTTTTGAGTGATAACATAACCAATTTAGAGAAAATATTTTGAAGAAGGACTAATGTTTCTCATGAGTTTCTTGAAATATCGAATAGGTCCTTATGTAAGCATAACACAGCTCTTGAAAGAAAATCATCATATACAAGAAACAAGGTTCAAATATTTAGAAAGTAGCACATGACTTCAGAAAGCACATTTCAAGTGAAGATATCCATCCATCTCTGAAGTGTAACGCCCCAATTTTTACTGCTGTATAAAATTATCAAAATGCCCCTAGATAATTTTTGCATGTAATTTGAGGCCGAATAATCCTCAATAAAGGAATGTAACATTAGAGGAACATTATGAGAAATTTGAATAGTGATTCATGCGGAAGTTGCAAACCCTGATTTTTCTGTACGTATAAAATGACCAAAATGCCCCCGAGGTCATTTTTACCAAGAAATCAAGGATAACCAATCTAAATTATCTTTGAGGGGTTAGTTTTATGATTGATGGGGATTATATGCGCCTTAGAGGTAAAAATCTCAATTCTCAATTTTTTACCGTACGTAAAATTACTGTTTTACCCCTGCAATAATTTTACATGAAATTATATAATCTTTGAATTCGGTTTTCACCCAAAAGTTCAAAAAGACAATTTCAAGTATGATTTGAGAATGTCCAGTATTTACAGTGAGTTTTTACATGAAATTACCTTTTTACCTCTAATTATGCTAAATGAGTTTATTTATGTAATTAAGGCAATATTAAGCTCTAATTGAACTCAAATTGATTTCATTCATTAACCTTGAGTTAAAAATTAATTATCCAAGGTTAAAAATAATTACTTGAGGTAATTAGAGCCTAAGATTTTAAAGGTAAAATTAAATTACCTTTCCTTAATTACAAGAGCTCATAAAATTGGTAATGTTTGATATCAAAGTTAAGATTACGGTTTAGGTAAAATCTAGTACATTTACATTTTCTTATCCTAAGTTTAAGACCTATGTTAAAAATTGACTTTAACTCATATGAGATTAACTTCATTTACTAGTGTATAATTATTCTTTTTACCTTGTCTTGTTTTGTCCTAAACACTTAACCTTTTACCATTTTTACTAATCATCAATTCCTAACCTTTTACCTAAGTAATTACACATCTAATATATGATTTACCACTTATAAAAAGAACACAAATCTGATCATTTAGAACCAGAAAAGCAGTGGCCAAGTTGCTTCATGATCACCATATTTTATTGTTTTTCCAACAAAGAAACATATCCAACTGTAACACCATACCTTTAGCTTTCTTTTGTATTATTTTTGGCTATGTTTATTCAAAAGAATACCCACCCATTTCAACCATGATGTGATCAGCAACAATGTCTCCCATTAGCCTCATATTTTAGTGTTTTCATCCATTATGCATGAACCAAATTATTACAAGAATAAAAGCATTCTTTTTCTATGTTTCTTTAATTGAAAAATGAAATTTAAAACCCCATTTTCTAGCCATAAAGCCAGCAGCCATACAGCCTCCTTGGCCTATAAATATGAGCTCTTCCATTCTAAAATGTTCACACAAACATTCAGAGCCTTGGTACTTGCTTACTTGACAGTTTTCTTCCTCAAAGTTTACTCAAAGTTCTCAAATTCTCTCAATACTTCAAGCTTTCTTCTTCTTCCTTATTCACATCCAAGAGACCCTCTAACCAAGCTCTAAACATCAAGCATATACATTCCAACCATAAATCAACTCCTAAACACATAACCTTTTCATTATCAAACACAAAAACACAAGAAAAATCCTTCTTCCATTTGTTCTCATCTTGGCTGAATTCACAACACTCATCAAGGACATATTTTCTTCTTCTAACTTCTCTAAAGATCAAGCATTACCTTTTGATACAAGAAATAACTTGGTAGGGATTTTGTAACGCCCCTATTTTCTGTTTGAGAGAAAAATGACCAAAATACCCTTGATGTCATTTTCTGCCAGGAATTTGAGGATAGCCAGCCTGACAGTCCTCAAAGGTCAACTCAATGATTGAAAGGGATTAGATGGTCCTTGAGTGATTTCGGAAACGAAAATCTTGTTTTCTACAGTTTCGGGTCAAAATGATCAAAATACCCCTATAGCGTTTTTTTACGGGTAAAAGTATCGTTCGAGCCCGAAACTTTCCTAGAAGGTTTAAAATGATGTTTTCATGTGTCTAAAAGTATTTGTTTAAGTCCCGGTGGTGCAAGGCAGTTTTTGTGCAAAATTATGATTTTGCCCCTGGAATAGTGCCGTTTGAGCTTAATGACATAATTAAGCAAACCTAAGCAATATTAGGCTTTAATCGAAGATTAATTATTTTTCATAATTAATCTAGAGTCAAAATAAGTTATTAAAATTAATTAGAACCTAAAATTGCTTAGATTAAACCTAAATCTCTTTTTAAAACTCAAGATTCCTAGTCTTGGAATCTTGAATAGTATTTTCTCTTTCCAATTTCTTAAATTAAGGAATTGTGTCTAGAATTGTTTATACACTAAAATGAGTTTTTATCTTACTAATGAAGCAAGAGCACTCCCTAATCTTGTCTTGAAATCCTTAATTACATCCTTACTTACCTAAACACTTATTTACAAACTCCTAAATCCTAAGCCTAATCAAAGCTACACTTAAACACATCCCTAAACTACAATTAAATGAAAGATCTTCCTCCCCCATTACAAGGAGAAAATGGCGCCACCTAACCTCCAATATCCATCACATGTTTGAATTCTTACACTCAAAGTGCCATACCTTAAACCATACCTCACCATGCTTTAGGTCATACCTCACCATATCTTAAACTATACCTTTGAATGACCACATGTAAGAGATATTTTCCTTTCTCCCTCCATGGCCATGAGAATTTCAGCCACCCTCTCCATTCATGCTCCCTTGATGTTGTTTTTCTATAAATACCATGCTTGGAAGAACTTGGGCACCTTTTGAGCATTTGCTAAGTATAAGTTTCAAGGAGCATTCTTAAGCTTCTCTTGCTTTCTCCAAAAGTTCTTTTCTTCTTCATCTTCTTCATCTCCACCAAAGAGCCACTTCTCACAACCTCAAACCACCACACAACCACCCTAAATCATCATTCAAACACATAGCTTTCATCCTCACACATCAAGTTCACACAAAAATTTTTCCTTCCTTTTTCCTCCTCTTTGGCCAAAAATCCAAAGACCACTTGGAAACAAGTTTTCTTCTCTTTTCACTTCAAGAAACAAGCTTTCTTCTTCACCACTTGGCAAGGATTTTTCCTTTTTAAAGTTGTGTCTTTTAAAGCTTTGTTAAAAATGACTTCTTGTTAGTTTCTCTTGGCTTTTGGAACTTCTTTTTCTTCTCTTTGATTTTGGCCTTGGAGCCTTTCTTTTTAAAGAAAATGTTGGCTTGATGATGAGGTTTCAAGATAATGGTCCTATGGTTATCATTTGAGAAACCTCTAAAGCTTGAACCTTAGTTTTGATCTTAACACATTTTTGGTTTTTCCTTCCCTTTTCTTTAAACTTGGTTATGGTTTCCTTTTTTCTTTTCTTTCCTCTTGGTTTCGGCCTTATTTCCTTTTCTTTGATGTTCAAAGGTTTTGTTTAAAGATAGTTGTTGCATGATTTTATTCCTTTAAGTCCATTTCCTTAGAGCTTGATGATGAAGTTCACACCATATGGTTTCTTTGTAAACCTTGGTACAAGAACTCTAAAGATTGCTTTATCTTGCTATGATAAGTTTGGGTTGAGGTTTAAGTTTCTTTAAAGTCTTGCAAGAGCTCTAGTGAAGGATATAAAATGAAATTGCATTCATATTTACACTCCTTGCCTAGCACATTTATTTTTAGGCCATTACCTAAAATATAAAGATTAAAACAAGAGTTGCATCTCCATATCACCTAATAATTAATCTCAAAACTTGTCTATTTCGACCTTAAAGTTGATTGTTGTGGAGCTTAGAGCACTAAAATAACGAATTGGTTTGCATTCGTGTTTATGTTTCCTTGTCTAGCATATTTATATTTCAAGTTATCACTTAAATCCTAAAAGATAAAATGAACTTGCATATTTACTTACAAGCCTTGCATATTTACTTTCAAGTTTTGCATATTTATATTTCTAGCACCTCATATTTATATTTCAAGTTCTTGCATCTCATATTTACTTTGAGGTTCTCACTTTACTTTATAATGAAGAATAAAATGGGATGCATAGCATGTTTACATTTTGTCATCACTTAAAGACCCTAGAAGCTCAAAGACTTGCCCTTATTATCTCAAGTTAAAGTTTGGTTATGGAAACATCCCTATGGATGCATATTTTGGCCATGTGATGATGATGAACTTGATATGAGTTTCATCTAGTCACAAGAGCCAACAATCTATGTTCTAGGATTTTCCTTAGGCCTTAAGAGTTTTATAAGGTTATTACCAACGAAGTTCGTGATTTAAACCTCTTCTAAGAATGCTTTGAATTAGCTACTTCCCTATGGTTATTTTTAGTCTCCTTTTATAAAATAAAATGGGTTTCAATGAGTTTTAGAAGTCCTAAAACGATTCCAAGAGAAACTAGTAATTTATATGTCTTGAAAATGTGAGATTATGTGTTCTTTGGAACCTAAAACTTTTTGATTCTGCCTTGATATGCTTGCTGATGTATGATGATGTTTTGATATGTTAGAATGTGTGAAAATTATATATGTTGAGGTAGGAGCCTTTCTATGCATGTTAGGAAAGAAACTAGTCTTACAAAAAAACTGTAAAGTTGAGTTTTAGCATATTTTTGACTTGTTTATTTTTAGCCACTGCCAAAACTATTTTAGTGTGATAACATGCAGTTTAGGATTGTTTAATTATGAAAAACTTGGTAACATTTGATGTAGGATTGATTTTTAGCACCTATAGAGAAACTAGTAACTAGAAAATCGTAAAAGTGCAATTTTAGAACACTTAGGTTATTTGATTTTCTGTTTCTGTCCCGCAACCTTATGATGTAGTAAACATGGTTTATAATTAGTTCATAGGGGTAGGAATACCTCATAATTGGTTTAGATTTTATTTATAGCATTTTAGGCGAAGACGGGACGTAGAAAAGGTCTAAAACGTAGTTTCTAGAACCCCGTAAATGCAAGATTTAGAGATCGACAATCTGTATGGAGTTGTTTGGTTTTACTCCTAAGCATAAAAATTAATGAGGATAATTAGTTGTGAACCTATAGGCGCATAAAAGGATAAAAATGGATGTTAGCATAATTAGTTTTCAAGATTTAGACCCACAAGAGTCAAAGCATAAGACACCATAGGTCCCAACATATAATGAACTTTATGACTTCAAGTAGATGTATGTTTAATTATGGGAATGACTTGAGCATAGCATATGCATTAGCTGAGTCCGGTCCTTGATTCTGGCAAACTGGTTAGGAGCATGCTATCTTTTAAGGATGTTAAAGTAATGATGTGATGATGTATATGCTATGATCAGTTTGACTATATGACATGACATCCTATGTTGACATTGAATGGCTATGCATGCTCTATATATTTTATGGCATAAGGGAAATTTGAGGAAATTCGGTTTACAGCCATTATGCTGTCGAATTTCCGTCAAATTTGAGGACCTAGAAAAGTTTTCAAAAACTCCATAAGATAAGTCCTGGGTGACATCGGTTTGGCCAAGCACCCCCAGGATAGATATGATCCGTTCTGGGTGATACCGATTTGGCCGGACACCTCAAAACAAATGTGACATAGTACCGAGACGCATTTCTCCTGCTACGGTGAGGAGAAAGCAAAACCGTGGGGGGTATGGATATCGAGCCTGCAAAAACGGACAATATTACTGTGCACTGGATGCCAGTAGATGCGTTTCAAAGAAGAAATGATGAATTACCCCCTCTATTACCCCATATTAAATCTAGTGACGACTAGTTAGGATTGAGCTCATTCCTAGGCGATAGGTGAGATGTAGTTTGGTGACCAGATTATCGCCGGGGCCAGTGAGTCGGTTGGTTTTTTGGTGAATATGCTAAGAGGGTGGTCTTTAAGAAAAAGAACTTAAGAGTTTGACTTATGAGAAGGATGTCAAATGAAAAGTATTGTGTCTTTTTATGCCATGTATATTATTTATGTTTCTTTATGTTGGGCCCAAGTACTATGATTTTCATGTTAATGTGTATATAGTATTGTTACGCATTCATCCAATATCTGTTGTATTCATGTCATTAAGACTGATACTAAAAGACACCCACTTTGGATAAATAGATTTGAAAAGTCTAAAACCAAACCTTATGCATGTACACCTTTTTCATAATTAAAACCAAGGTGGCTGGGGACGATGACGATGACACTTGTGTTAGAGTTGGAAATCCCTACTGAGAATCTTGAATGAGTTTCTCATCCCTTTCTTTTCTTCTGTATTGTCTCCAGACGAGGATAACAACGAGGTTCATGACTTCTTCTAAGGCTCGTGTTTAAGGTTCACACTAGCAAACAGAGCAGAGGGTCGCTGTGGAAGCATGGATAGTTTACCTTTTGGATTGATACTTATCCAACCTCATAGGCGGAGAAGGAACACTCCATATATATGTGCATGTTTTGATGTAAATGATGGTACAATGATGCTAGTAATTTATGTATCTATGAAGATGTGAGGACATTGTGTTGTTATTTATAATACTTTATTTCATAATTATGTATGGTGTGATTACTTTTTCTTGTACGTTATGGTTATGACGAACGTTAGGTTAGCGCACGGCTTGCGTTTTGTTTTCAAGTTTCGAAAAAGAAAAAATTATTCATATTTTCTACTAAGTATTTTAAAGAAGGGTTTTAAAGAATGGAACTAAAAGAGTAATAGACTAATGTTTAACCTAAATACGTTCTAGGAGTATTGGGTTAAAAATTAGGATGTTACAGATTTTATTTCATGTTCTTTCTCTTGTTCTTTCTTTATATTTTTGATTTTTATGACTTGATATTGACCATGGTTTGATGATGAGAAATCATCATGGTGGTTGTGAATCCATTATTTAAATGACCTCTAAAGCCCAATGTTTAATTCTTGATGTTAAAATATTAATAAAGGAATTACTAAGTTTTGAGTTTAAGCTTAACAAGATATAAAAATGAAGTAGCATCCATATTTATGTTTCAAGTTCTT
This sequence comes from Dalbergia cochinchinensis, assembly GCA_031216125.1. Taxonomy (NCBI): domain Eukaryota; kingdom Viridiplantae; phylum Streptophyta; class Magnoliopsida; order Fabales; family Fabaceae; genus Dalbergia; species Dalbergia cochinchinensis. Next base: position 13,716,354 of record CM062374.1, on the reverse strand, counting down.
GCACATCATATTTATATTTCAAGTTATCACTTTAATTCTTGAAGATAATAATATGAACTTGCATATTTGTAACGCTAATTTTCTTGTAATTTTTCTTTGTCATTAGAAATTACTCAATTACCGAATTGCAGTAGGTAATTATTACATAAGATTTGGTAGAACAATCCTCAATAAAGGGAATATAACATTAGAAGAGAGGTTAGGAATGATTCATCACGAGAGTCGCAACCTTAATTTATGCGTATAAAATGACCAAAATGCCACTGAAGTTTATTTTACTCGAAATGAGGATCGTAGGCCCCACCTATTCTCAAGGGATATTTTGAGGATAATAAGGGATTGTTTGTGTTATGTGTGTTAATAGAGCGAAGGATCTCAATTTTGAGTTAGAGCCTTGAAATAATAGCAGTAAACGCTGTAATGTTTTAACTCCAGATGTCGTGCCGACTGAGCCCTAGACCTCACTAAAATGTTTTAAAATGTGTTTTTTAAGCCATGATTAACCATTGGTTAAGCTTTCGGGTGGCCTCGGGCAATTTTTAAGTGAAAGTACGATTTTGCCCTCTGCGGGCTATGAATTTCTGGGATTTTTATTAGTATCTGAAACCTAAGCAATATTAGGCTCAAATTAAAGCTTATTAAATTCTAAATATTAATCTAGAGTCAAAATTATGTATTTAGATTGATTAGAACCCAAAATTGCTCAAAAACACCCAAATTGCTTACTAATTCACTTAAACCCTTAACCGTAAATTCTCTAAATTACATGAATACCTTGCCTACACCTAAATAATGCATGGAACACACAAATTTCACTTCTTTGGGCTGTAATGGACGAAATTATTGATGCCATTATGCAGCTGAATTATTGCCAAAAGTTGGACTAAAAGAAAATCCCAAAATGACAGCATAAGAGACATAATTCCTTAATTTCATACAACTTTGTCTAAAATGATTTCTTCCGCCTTATTTCTCCTGCAAAATTCCGTCCACTACCTCATCATTTTGGCCAATTAGAAGCCTCAAAATCTTCTATAAATAGGCTTGCTTGAGTGGTCTTGGAATGCTTGGTTCATAACTAGTTTTTAGGAGCACCAAAAAACTTTCTTTCTTCCTCCTCTTTGGCTGAATTCTTTCTTCAAATTTTCAAAGAGATTTTGTTTCATTTCACTTCAAGAAACCAAGTTCTCTTCCTCTTCTTCAACTCAGATTAGGTATGGAGTAGTTTCTAAATTTATTTCTATGCTTTGAGGAGTTGTGTTTTTAGCTCAAAATGATGAAATTATGAACTTGCCTTAGCTTTTCATTTTGGTTTTCCTCTTCAATTTTTCTTTAACCAATTCAACCATATGGCCTAGGTGGAACTAAGATGATGGCTTGATGATGAGAACCTTGAGGGTGGGTTGTAAATCCATCACAAGTTAGGCCTCTAAAGCTTGAAAATTCCACTTGATGCAAAACTTTAAAGAATAATGCTTTATGATGCTAAACAAAGATTTTTAGTTTAGAACTTGAAAGATGTATTTTCCTTTTATGTTTTATTTCTTGTTAAGATATATATTGGGTTGAATTTATAATTCTTTTAAAGTCTTGAAGGAGCTCTAGTAAAGAAACAAAATGAATTTGCATCCATGATTAAGTTTATGCTTTGCATAACCATGTTTACCTTCTATGTCATCACTAAATTTTCAAGAATGAATAAATGAACTTACATTTCTCATGTTTAAATTCCAAGCTTGTATTTCATGTTTATGTTTCAAGTCATCACTTAATCTTTCAAGATAATAAAGAGGTTGCATCTCATATTTAATTTATGCTCTCACTATATTTTATAATGGCTAAAAGAATCAACGCATGGCATGTTTATTTTATGCCATCACCTAAAGATCCTAGAGCTCAAAGACGTGCCCATGTATCACAAGCAAAGAAATATGATTATTGGAGTTAAAGAATTTATTCTTTAAAAAGTCTTGAGGTTGGAGCTTAAAAAGATGTAATAATAATATTTTCTTCTCCGTCTCACGGGTCTGCAATGCGGGATCTACCGTCGCTCGGTTTCTTAATATTCTCTTCTCCTCTACTGGTCCTGCATGGACTATCGCCAGCTGGTTTCTTAATATTTTCTTCTCCCTCTACTGGTCCTGTGCGGATTACCGCCGCTCCGGTTTCTTGTATCATGTTTATATTTCAAGTTCTTGCATCATGTTTAATTTTCAAGTCATCACCTTAAATCTTAAAGATAAAGAAATGGAATTGCATATCATGTTTATAATTCCAAGCTATCACCTTATAAAGATAAGATTAAAATAAGGTTGCATAGCATGTTTATAATTCTAAGATGTCACCTAAATCTCTAAAGCTCAAGACTTACTCCTTTTATCTTAAGTGAGAATTTTAATTGTGAAGATCCTCCCAAATTTGACAAAAGAACTAGTTTCTAAATGAGTTTTAAGGCTTTGCAAGGATTTTATGGGGAACTAGTATTTTATATGCACTTAAAATATGATTCTATGTAATTGCATGAGGTTCATGATTCGGCCATCTGAGTTTAGTATCAATGTGTGATAATGATTTGATATGATTGAAGTTGTGATAATTATGATTTATTGTTAAGAGAATGATTCATAATTGGTTTAGTAACTAATTAGTTCTATAATTGATAATTCTATGTAAGGATTGGATGCTTATTAAGTACTTGATATCATTGAATGATTTCGGCTTGCATGTTATAGTTCTTGTTGCAAATAATGAGAATGCTTGTACATGAAATGTTCTTTATTATGTAAATTTACCTTTGTTGCTAGAAGAAAGTGTATCATTGTAAAAGTGTAATTTGGAAAGGTTCCGGCTAAGGAAAGACTTGGTATTTAGCGTGTCCATTGTGACCCACCTCTCTCCTAGGAATCTCCTATATGCATGATTACGCTGATTGATATATATTATTCTAGCATAAGACTATAAATGAGAAAATGTTATGATGTTTATGAATTGTATTATGATCATGCAAAGATTTAATGGTGACTTAAACTTATAAGAAAATGATCCTTTGGAACCATCAGACTATAGGTGGTGAAAAGGTGATTTTAGCCTCCAACGTTCTCTCAAAAGTGGAGAGTTCGGGACTTTAGCTTATCAAAAGGGATAAGTATATGCTAGTGACGACTAGTAAAATATGAGCTCATAACCTAAATTACTCCCAAAGGGTGGGTATAGGGTGGACCAATGAAAATAATGATGATGATAAGATTTTAAGTCATCAAAGGCACTAAAGAAATGAAATATGTACCGTGTCCATGTGTAGCTAATATTATATGACGTTCTTTTATGCATGTTATTTTGATAATGATGATGAGGAATATGATGTAATGATAAAGGAAATGTTGATTGTAAATATGACATGTTTAGAATAAGATGCATTATAAGACGATGATTAAAAATTGTGTGAACCTCTGCTAAGTATTTGTCAGAACTTAAAATGAATCTTTGCATGCTCACTATTTTAGAATAATCCGAGGTTCCGGGACTTTGATGATGACACTGTGAGAAGGAGGTACCCTACCGAGGAATTCTTTAGCAAGATTCTACTCCCTTTTTCTTTATTTAGTCATTGTCTCCAGATTCAAATGGCGACATTCGTCTGTCGTTGATACCCCTAGGGAATTCCACTATGATCCTGCATCGCTCAGATTATCATTTTGAAGGGAGGTGATTCCTGTGTTTTTATTTACATAGGTCGCCCATTTGCACATCCCCCCCTAGTTATCGATTTTCTCCTACTTCTCCCTATGGCGATGAAATGGTTTCGAACATGCACGTCCACTTGATGAAAGGATGTTACGTTCTTATCCCGCTTCATCTGCTTTGTCCATGGATTTCAGAGTATGTTCCCGAGACGAGATATTCAAACCGATCCTTCAGAGGACACTCCTACTCATGTATATTCGAGAGCTCGCTCCTACTCCCACACGTGTAAGAGAGGGTAGTGAGGAAAGCAGTTGTTCAATGAAAGTTAGCGAGAGGCAGTCCATGCGACTCAAATAGTGCATCTCGTGTGTCCGTCAGGAGCTCATCAAGGTGGATGGTTATTCCCCATTTCGGACATGGGCCATAGAAGGTTCTTAGTAGATTTATGTGTGATCATGCACCTAGTTTTAGAGATAACCTTCCCGGGCTTATGGAGTTATCTAGTTTAGGGGCATGTATTTCCTTAAGTATATTTTCTTTTATGGGTTTGCATAAGATAATGATGTATGAACATAACCCACCCTTTGAGTGAGGTTATTGTATGTAAATATATGCTATAATGTGGTTATGGATGTTATATGATGGAGCCTAAGTGATATGATGTGATATATTCTTAAACGTCTTATTATACCCCGCTTACTCGTTCACGTTGTACTCGGCTCATGTTTTCAATTATGTGTTTAAAAAAAAAAAATGGCTCGTAATTTCACTAAGTATTTTCAAATTATGAAGAAAGAACCAAAGCAAGGAGTAAAGTCTAGTCATTAATCAGATTCAACCTAGGTGTATCTGGTTAATTACTAGGGTGTTACAATATTCATATTTACATTTCAAGTTATCACCTAAATCATAAAGATCTAAGAATGAATTTGCATCTTTATATTTATATTTCAAGCCTTGCATTTCATATTTATATTTCCAAGTTATCATCTTATAATGACAATGATAAGGTTACAAGACAAGTTTATGATTCTAGTTATCACTTAAATCCCAAAGTTCAAGATTTACTTCTTTTATCTCAAATGGCAATTTTGATCATGGACACTTCTCATCTATTTATTTTTGGCTCCTATATAATTCTGATTTAAAGCTTGATATATTTTATTTTTAGGTATGATCTTGTCTTTAAAGTTGTACAAAGAAATTTTGAAAGACCTAGAAATTGCAAAAGATTAAAAACAAGGTTTTTCTCATGATTTTAAATGCTAAAGTCTTAGAATTCTGATCTAATCTTTTAGAACTGGAATGGTTACTAATTTAGGATGTTTAGAGGAGTTTAAATCACTAGTAGTTGTTGTAAATATTGTTTTTAGTGTTTTAGGAAAAACTAGTAACTAAAAAGGATCAAAATTGTGTTTTTATGAAGCTTTTAGAATGCTAATTTTTTTTATTACTGTTCGGCTTTGTTCATCACTGTTTACCACTGTTTGTTGCTATTCACACACTTAAGGATCACTAATAATTGTCATAAAAATTGTTCTTAGCATTTTAGGAAAGTCTAGTAACTAGAAATGATTAAAATTGTGATTTTATGAAGCTTTAAGGAGACTAATTTTCTGATTCTGTTCAAGGGTTGTTCAAGGTTGAAGTTGTTTTTGGTATCATAGATGCATAAAAGGGTAATTACAATTGTTAGATTGAGCCGTTTTGCAAAATGCAGAAAGTTGTTTTGAACTATCAACTATGTTATTTCAGCCAAATGATTTTATTTAGAGCTACTAATGATGTTGAATGTGTCCATTAGTCCAAAATACCATTTATGAAGTTTAGATAAAGTTTTAGAAATTTTGGTTGTTGTTAAATATTAAAAACAAGTGATTCTACACTTTGACCCCTAAAGTATGTTAAAATTTGGTCTATACCCCTAAAAGGTTTTTATGATGTGTTTTTCATGGTTCTAGTGGTTATATGTCTTTTGAAAGTATTCGTTAATGTTAAAGACCTCTAATTTGTGAGAATGTGTTTATGTTTTCACTCGTAACCGTTGAGAAATTATGATTTAACCCTTTTTGGGACTTAAGCATAAATATTGATAATTTGATGAGATGAATGTGATTGATATCTTGTGATGGCTATGTTCGTATATTGAGATTTATATGGCTTATGGATATATGCAATGAAAAACGATGCATGTTTATGTGATTTGAATCATGGCCTACTATGGCTATGTTTGATTCATTGAGATGCATAATTTCATGAAGTTTTATGAGCATGAAATGTTGAAATGATGAGTTATTCATGTTTGCATCTCATATATCATGCCAAGATTAAAGGTGACATTAGACACATGGAAATGATCCTCTAAACTCCCCAAATTAAAGGTTATGAGAGGTGATCCAAATAGGAAATGATCCTTTAGACTCCCCGAATTAAAGGTTATGAGAGGTGATCCAAATAGGAAATGATCCTTTAGACTCCCCGAATTAAAGGTTATGAAAGGTGATCCTAATGCCCCATATCCCGTACCTTAAGAGTCAAGAATTTAACTTATCAAAAGGGATAAGTTTATGCTAGTGACGACTAGTGAGGTATGAGCTCATAACCTAGAACTCTCGAGAAAAGAGAAAATATAAGGCGGCCCTCAAGGAAAAGAAAATAAGAAGTTTAAGTCACTTGTAAGAATGATGAACATGATTCTATATTCTTTATATCATATGCAATGTTTTATGAATTCTATGATATTTTGTATATGATATTGACATGCATTCATGACTAGTATGTTGCATTCATGACATTAAGATTTATGCTAAAAGATACAGGTCTCGGCTAATGGTATTTAGAACTTAATAAATGAACCTTATATATATGTCCACCATTTTCATAATTAAACTCGAGGTTCCTGGGGACGATGATGATGACACTTGTGTTAGAGTCGGGAAGCCCTACTGAGATTCTCGTATAAGTTTCTCACCCCTTTTCTTTTTTGTGTCGTCTCCAGACATGAATGATGGTGTAGTTCGTGATTTACCTTGAGACTGGATGAGGAGCTACGGAGATAATTTCCCTTTGGATATTTGCCTTTAGAGTGATCGTATCTCATTTATCAGTTTGTATTCTATTGATGGATATATATTGAAGTTCGTATGTTTATAAGACATCACTATTATGATATAGTTATGGATATGTTATTACTATTTGAGTTATGTTATGCCATGGTTGTATTATATATTAACCTGTTATTTGTTTCTAACATCTCTCTTATGTAGGCAAGATAAATGACGTTAGATACTTAGTATACATGGCTCACGTTTTGGTATTTAAGTTCAAAAAAAAAAATTTACCCGTATTTTCACTAAAGTATTTTCAAGGAGTTTTGAGTTAAAAACTTAAACAAAAGAGTAATAACTAATAATTAACTTAAATGCATCCTAGGCGTGTTGAGTTAAATATTAGGGTGTTACATGAAGCATATGTGTTCTACAACCTTCAATTATCTTGATCACAATCATATCAATATCTACAACTCTGATTGAAGATTGGAAAATCAAAGCAAATTCAAGAAACTGATACCATACTTCAGAAAGCTTGTTTGTTTCACTTTGAAACAATGCACTTTACAGGAAAAAGGAGGGAAGTTTAAAATTCAAATTTAAAGTCAAATCTAGTCATAGATTGACTTGATGTCTCTTTTACCAACTTGGTCAATTGCTCCCATTTCTAGAAGGAGAAGTTTAGAAATCTTGTTCAGAAAGTAAAAAATCATTTTTGAAGGTGGCCTCAGAAACCACTTTCTCTCAATGGCTTCTGCAACAACTCTAACAAATGACAAGCTACTCCTCTAGACTATTTTTTCAAAACACAAACAGATGATCAACACATATTGTTTGGACAACAAATCAAGGGTAACTATCATAAATGTAGAACATCTATAAATAGAGATGCTGTGATCAAAATAAAAAAGAAGAGACTCTTGGAAAAAAAATATGCTGAAATGCTAAATAATTTTCTCCTCATCTTTTCTGTGAAGTTCATTACTTCTTGTAATTAGTTTCTTGTTTGTAAAAATCTTCTTTCTACATTCTTAGTAGATCATACGTTGTTCTTAGGAAGAATCATAGAAAGAAGTCATTCAAGTTTTCCAGGTTTGTCATTGTATATCTTACAAAAACTTGAGTATTGGTTAGTTTGAGTGAAAAACCCAAAGACAAATCTTTGTAACCTCGATCCAGTAGTGATCGGTGTGAGATAGCTTAGAGAGGCTAAGTAAAGACTACTTGTAATGTGACATGAAGAGTGAACTATTGGTCACGGGATTAGCTTGGAGAGGCTATTTAAAGACTACTCGGTTATGACAGCAAAGTGTACGTGCTAGTCACTGTGTTAGCTTGGAGAGCCTGGTTAAAGACTACTCGGGTTATGACAGCAGAGTATACTTATTGGTCACTGGTAAGAGTTTGGAAGGGTATTGTAAAGAATATCCAGGTTTCATAGGTTAAGAAAGGTTTTAGCAGAACTCAACTATTGTTGAGAACTAGATGTATGCAGGATTGGCCGAACCAGTATAAAACTCTTGTGCATTATCTTCTTCTCCTTCATCTCTCTTTCCTTCACTGCCTTGTGTTTTTATTTTGTGTTTTATGAAAAACTTGCTCTTACACATTTATTGTATATCTCAGTTTAGAAAGTTACTTTCTGACATATCTAATGTTATTTCCATTGCATTTCAAGTTTAATACGTGATAGATTTTGTTTAAGTTTTTCAAAAAAAGAAAAAGAAAAGAAAGGTGAAGCACGATTCAACCCCCTCTTCTCATGTAGTTCTCTACCTAGAATTGACGTTAGAGCTCAGGCCTCTAAAGGATTGAGCACTCTCATGACTGTAGAAGACTATGATCCCAGGGAAATGACACAGAATATCCACATAGCAAAAGGACGCTCTATTAGACTGCTATTCTTTGATGGTGGGGACTATGCATATTGGAGAGATCATATGGAGTTGTTCATAAAGTACACAAGTCTTGACTTATGGGAAATTATATAGGAAGGGGATTACGTTCTAATGGAAGAGGTTCCTGGAACTGATGATGCACCTTCAACCTTAGGAGAAGTCCCCAGAAGTAGGTGGATAAAGCAGCATAAAGCTAGAGTTCAGTTGAACTCTAAAGCTAAGTACCTACTCATGTATGCACTAAGCAAAAGCTTAATATGACAAAATCATTACTTGTGACATGGCAAAGGAGATCTAGGATAGACTACAATGCTACACGAAGGCACTGATCAAATTAAAGAGATAAAGATCAATATGCTGGTTTATCAATACGAGATGTTTAAAATGACATATCAAGAAAATATTAATGCAATGACCACAAGGTTTATGCACATCGTAAACCATCTAAAGGAGCTTGGGAAAAGATGTTCTAACTTGGAAATGGTTAGAAGCCTCCCTACTAAATGGTTGCCCAAGGTCACAGCTATTATAGAAGCTAAAGATCTGCAAACTCTTGGCGTGGATACACTCATTAGATCACTCAAAACCCATGAGTTCATGCTCTCTGAAATACATGGTGAATCCATTAAGAAGAGCAAGTTTGTGGCCCTGAAGTCATCTTATTAGAAACAAATGAAGATAAAGTAATGAAAGTTGCTGAAACCTTTGATAAAGAAGAAGAATCTGATGAGGAGTCTAAAGATAAGGGGAAGATGTCCAAAGCCTAGAAAGGCAGAATAAAGAGAAGAAAAGATATCAACCTTAAGAAGGAAAAGAAAGGCAAGGGAAAGCTAGAAAGTGTCACTTGCTATAACTGTGGTGAGAAAGGGCACTGTAAACCCGAATTTCCCTTTCACAAAGAAGAAAAGAATGCTTATAACACCCTAATATTTAACCCAATATGCCTAGGATGCATTTAAGTTAATTATTAGTCATTACTCTTTTGTCTCACTTCTTAACTTAAAATCTTGAAAATAATTTAGTAAAAATACGGGTAAATTTTTCTTTTTTTGAATTTTAAAAACAAAATGTGAGCCACGCATACTGGATAAACTACATCATACTTCGTGCATATAAGAGAAGAAGATAAAAACAAGTCACGGGCACACATAAAATACAACACCACAAATCATGGACATAATCATATGATCATATATATATATATATATATATATATATATATATATATATATATATATATATATATCATCCATATCGACCATTTTGCCTCTGGCTTCAAAATATACATGTATAGTAGCATCATGCTCACCAACAAAGGTTGGGCTAAGTACAATAATCCAAAATATACATGAGTAATATGCAGATGGAAACTAAATACAAGCTAGTAAAGACCCCTCTTCCCACTACTCCTACTAGGCGAGCCTAGAATAGATAGCCTCTAATAAAAAAAAAGAAGGCTATCTTCTCCACTATATATGCACAAGTACTCTAAGAGGTCGACTATCGACTCCTACTACCGTTGTTCCCAAGAAGGAAGAAGGTATCCAATCCAACGGGCCAATTTATCAGGTGTGGCAAGACAACTGGCAGGTTGGACATGGGCACCTTGGTGAGGATGAGTACCTCCTTCGCGAACAGACTCAGCTCCTCTCAATCGCTGCATAACAGTTGTAGGTGGAAATGTGCACGAGAAGGGGGTTGAATTTTGCATTTCTTCTTTTTTGTGTTTTTGAAACTTTTAACAAGGATACTATCAAGTATAAAACTTGTAGTGCAGCAGAAACATGGATAGTAGTTTCAAAAAGTAGATTTCTGAAGCTTTGTTAATAAACATTCATCATAAAAATAAATAACAGAAAGGTGAGAACATTATTTCAACGTACGAATGAATAACAAAACACAACAAATAAATATAAAGGACATTAAGGAGAAAAAGGTGAGACATAAATATTTTTATACTGGTTTGGCCAAAATGTCTACATCCAGTACTCAACAAATGTTGAGGTTCTACTAAAACCATCTTTCTCAACTTGAGAAAGAACGAATAGAGAGTCTTTACATTAGCATTCCCAAGCTCTCATCTGTGACCTACAGAAATCACCTGTTGCCACAGACTGAGTAGTTCTTCACCAGCCTCTCCAAGCTAAACCTAGTAGTTCTGCACGAACCTCTCCAAGCTGAAACCTGTGAATAGTAGTGACCTCTACTATCACATTGAAAGTAGTCTTGCCCCAGCCTCTCTAAGCTGCAAGCAGTCTTTGACTAGCCTCTCCAAGCTAAACCGTGATCAGCAGAACACCCTACTGTCGCATTGTAAGTAGTTTTACAGTAGCCTCTCTAAGCTATTTCATAGCGATCACTATCAAATCGAGGATACAGAGGTTGAGTGTTTGGGTTACTACTCAAACTAACCTAGACTCAAGTTTCCTTAACATATACGTGAAAGGTTCCTGGGAAAACTTGAATGACTTCCTTGTATCATTTCTTCCCTAGGAAGAGCATAAATCTAATTAAGAACATAGAAGGAAGATTTTTGCAAGTAAGGAATCTGATTACATAATGATATGAACCTTACTGGAGATGAGGAGAGATTTTTCCAGAATATCTTCTCTTTGCGTGGAGTCTCTCTCTTTTACAATGGAACACAACATCTCTATATAAAGAAGGTCTTCCATGTGACTATTGCCTATGATTTGTTCTTCCAAGGACACATGTTGATCATCCATTTGTGTCTTGGAAAGATGGTCTAGAAGAGTAGCCTGTCTGTTTGTCAGATTAGTTTGCAGAAGCCATTATGGAATAGAGGTTTCTGATGTCATTTAGAAATTACTCTTACTTTCTAAACTGTGATTTTTGAACTCTTTCTTTTAAGACTTGGAATAGTTCACTTCAAAGGCAAAAGAGATGATTAGTCAATTCTGACTCCAGCATTTGACTCTTTGAATTTCAAAATTCAAATTCAAATTTCCCTCCATTTCCGGTAACACTCAGAGCTCCACAAAAATCATGAGCTTTCTGACATGGTATCAAATCCTTGATGTTATCTTCATTTTCTAATCTTCAATCAAAGTATTTTGATGATGACTGATATGTGATTATGTTGATTGAAGATAATGTAACATCTAGTCTTCAGAGATTGCTTGATATTTTCATATAAGCATACTTTCTGAAGTCTCAGGACTTGGTTTCTTGTAGTATTGATATCTTCTTCTGATCGTTAATTATCAATTACTTAAATAAGGATATAATTTCACTTCCATTTCAGTTCAAATCTCATATCATGAGATAAGCATGTTTACATATGCATAGTGAAAAATATTCTCATTTGGTAAGCCTTGCTCTTACTAAATGATAGAAACCTGTTATATACTTACAAGAAACTCAAGAGAAACATTCAAAACATTTCCTTTAAATTGGCTTTGTTGTCATTCAAAATTGATTAGCGCATATTGATAGGGTTTTGGAGCTAACAACAATAGCCTCTCCATTGCTACCACCTCTCATCTGCATAGGAACAATAGGGGCAGAATCATCAGAAGAATACTAGGTGGGTGAATCCTCTGATGGGTTCGAACATGGCTCGATAGGGTGAGGTGGTGATCATAGTGCATAGACTGGGAAATCCTAAATGGATGATACAGCAGAGTGGGGGTGAAAGAACTGTTGATTATGCAGATGCACACGCTCAAAAGAAAAGTCATCCATAAATAGAGTAACAGGAGATAACCAAACACTAGAGACAGGATGCGCAAAGGGACGGTCCAGGAAAACAAACAGGCAAACAACACAGTGACCCACAATGGTATGACTGGTTGACCAGGTCATAATGTATCTCCCACGTGGGGGCATCAATGTTAATCACGAATGTTGCCATCAACCTCTGAAGACGAGATGGAAAGAAAGAAAGAGGGGATGAGAAACCTATATAAGAATCTCAATAGGGCTTTCGCCTCCTATCACGTGCCATCATCTACGTCCTCAGGAACCTTAGGTTTCATTATGAAAATAGTGAGCATATATAAGGTTCATTTACTAAGTTCCAAATACCATTAGTTGAGGCCCGTATCTTTTAGCATGAATCTTAATGTCATGAATGCAACATATTATGTCATGAATGCATGTCAATGCCACAAGCAAGATATCATAAGAATCATATTAAATGGGCGTAGCATAAAGAACATAAATCCTTTTAACATGATCTTTCCTTATTATTCTTTTAGGGGACTTAAATTTCTTATTCTCTTCTATAGGGGCCACCCTAATACTCTCTCCTCTTGAAAGTTCTAGGTTCTGAGCTCATACCTAACTAGTCGTCACAAGTCTATACTTATCGTCTTGATAAGCTAACTCCTGACTTCCATAGTGCAAATAGGGGGCATAGGATCACCTTTCATAACCATTAATTCCTGGAGTCTAAAGGATCACCTTGTCAAATCACCTCTCCTAACTATTAATTCCTGGAGTCTAGAGGATCATTTCAATGTGTGTTATATCACCTTTAATCACAACATGTTATTTAGAGTGCAAACATGAGCATATAATCGTAACTTGTCATTTAACATTTCATGGTCATAAACTTCATAATTTATCTAAGTCCACAAATTTAGCAGAAATCTGATAGCATAACAACTAGGAACGGAACTTTCCCAAATTTGCTTCATGCCATAGAACACATAAATCATGTCATTGATCACATAAGCATGCATCACAATCTTTGCACATATCCACAAGCATGTTATCATCAATATCTCATAATAATAAACATGCTCCTACCCACTATGCCAGAAATTAAGGACTGGACTCAGCTAATGCATATGCTATGCTTAACAGGATATATACAACATAGTAAATATCATCATTTGCATAATTCAAGAATCAAGCATGTATAGTCATCAATTCATATTAATAATATCAAGTTATTAATAATTACACTTGAGTCCTAAAAGGGGACAAAACTGTAATTCCTCAAAAATTACGGGTCAAAGTGTAAATTCCCCCCTTTAACTCATTTTCTCAAACTAATGATCCTTAAAATTAATTTATACTTTTAAGATACCCATAACACTTAGAAATCATTTAAACCCATCACAAAAACCATTTTGGGCCATAGACCAAATTTTGTTAGATTTTAGGGCCGAAGTGGAAAGTTTCTCATTTTTGACACTTAACAAATGCCAATGCTTCTAAAGCTTTTTCTAAACATTATAAATGATATTTTGAATACATGAACACATTCAAAAATCCATTTGGCCAAAATTCCATAATGATAGTTTAAAGTATAACTTGCCATATTTTGCAAAAAGGTCCAAACCATAATGATAGTTTAAAGCATAACTTGCCATATTTTGCGAAAAGGTCCAAACTAACACTTTTCATTATTCTTTTGAGCACCTAAGACACAAAATAATTTTTACAACAATTATTAATGATTTTTACACATAATGGTAGTACCAAATAGAACCTTATAGAATCAAACATTACCAACTAGTAGCCATAAATTTCAATTTCTAAAAGCTTTGAAAATCATATTTTTGATCCTTTCTAGTTACTAATTTTTCCTAAAATGCTAAAAATAATATTTACACATGTAAACAATAGCAAGTAGTACCTTACAAATTTAATTAATGTCAATCAGTAACCATAATTTTAATTTCTAAAAGCTTTAGAAATCACATTTTTAATCCTTTCTAGTTACTAGTTTTTCTCAAAAATTATTCTAAGACATAGAAAACACTTGAAACTATTTTATCTCTTTGAGAACTTAAATATTAAAGTCAAAACAGTAGCAAAACTAAAGATTTCATTAATAGATTTTTAATCACTTAGAAATCACATTTTCACTCCTCTTGAGCCTCTAATTCTTTCAAAATTCTTTGCACATTCTAGACACAAGATTCAAGCCTCAAAATAAAATAGAATAAAACTACCTTAAAAACCCAAAACCCTCAAAAGGCCGAAATACATATATTGAGATATGTCCATGATCAAAATTTCCATTTAAGATAAAAGGGGCAAGCCTTGAGCTTTAGAGATTTTGGTGATGACTAGAACCACAAACATACCATGCAACCTCATTTTTAATCTTTATCATTATAAGGTGATGACTTGGAAATATAAATATGATGTGCAAGGCTTTAAATATAAATATGAGAATGCAAGTTCATTTTAAATCTTAAAGGTTCAGGTGATAAATTGAAATATAAACATGAAATGCAAGACTTGAAATATAAACATGAAAATGCAAGTCCATTTTTAAGTCCTTAAGATTTAAGGTGCTAACTTGAAATATAAACATGATATGCAAGACTTGAAATTTAAAGATGAAATGCAAGAACTTGAAACATAAACATGAATGCAAGCCCATTTTTATATCTCATTAAAGCTCGAAAACCGAAGACTTTAAGGAAATGAAACTCTTAACTCCATCAATCTTAACAAAATGGAAGTGAGCTTTAGAGTTCCTCAACACCATGGTTCCAAGAACTTCATTTCTTGGACTCATCATCAAGCTCAAAGAAAAATAACCAAAGAAAGACAATAAATATTCTATTTCTCACATGCTTTTGAAACAAAAAATCAAGCCTTAAACTTTAGAGGTCCAATATATGATGGTATCAAAACCACCATCAAGTACCCTCATCATCAAGCCAAGGTCTTGACCATTCATCCAACATCAAAATCGAAAAGAAAGGAAAAGAATAAAAGGAAGAACATAAAATAAAATGCCTACCAAGTGTATTTCTTGTTTGCAAGAGAAAACTTGATCTTTTGTAAAGAAAGAAAGAAGAAAAATCTTCTCGTGGAGCTATGAATGGATTTGGCCAAAAGGAAAAGAAATGGAGGGAGGATTTTTCTTATGTTTTTATTGTCACAACCTGATCTAGGAATGTGACCGGTACGTGAGAAATCCCCTTCTTACGCAAGCCTCATAACCTGTTAACAGTTTCTATATGCATATTATGTTCATAAAACCATTTAAGTTAGAAATTCTCTTTTCTGCGTATATTTCACCAATTCCTTTTTAAACAAAAACCATATACAGTCATAGCTAGTGTTTCATAATCTAATTCAAAGTCCCTATGTTTACTTAACTTTCAAATAACTATGGAGCTAATACAAATAAGCTATAAGAACAAAATGCAAAACATGCTCTATGGCTGAGATCCTGCCTGCACCTACATTGGAGCACTCTAAATCAAAATGACCGCAAGACTCACTTACTGAAGCCTAGGGCTGCTGGGAGAAAGGAGGTTGAGAGGGGTCCACAGCAGCCGCTTTATCTGTAAAAATAGAAGAAAAAGATAATGATGAGTTTTGTTACCAAAACTCAGTGAGTGAGCCCTCACCCGAATCCCATTTCATGGGACATCAAAACTATGCATAAAATCATAACATTACCAGTGACACTTAAAGTCTTATATAATCAAGTATGCATAGATATAATCATGTATATGTGTATGTTCAAGTCAACATTTTCTAAGTTCAAAACAATTTTCTCCTTCCACTTTCTTACCTAAAATCATGCCAGTTCATAATGTAGTAGCCCTAGAGAAATAGAAATCTCTGCTCTGTAGGTATCCAGTTCCTCATGAACAAGGCCTTTAATTATGATCTTAACAGTTCCTCGTGAACCGTGTCCTTCGTGGATTGATCTATTATGTATCTAAATTGCCCCTCACGGGCCTTTGTACCAAGGTTAATGTTTGGTTCCAGCCATTAACTTGCTGGCTATTTCTCTATAGCTATTATCAGAACTAACTAAATAAATCCATATAAATCTGAGAATATTTAAAACCTTTTAGTTGATTGCCTTAATCATCTCTTAACTGTTAGGCTTGTAATAGGCTAGAAAAACTCAATACCTTATGCAATAACCAGTTCCAGAAGTTCAGTCAAACAATTATATAGGTTTCTAACAATCATATATTTTATCAGTTCTATATCAAATCAACATAACAAATATAGTCCTATGGGTTTTGTCAAAAACTAGTTTCATGCTCTACAACTAGGTACTCAAAAACATATAAACTAATAGAAATCTCAAACTTCTTTGCAAAAATCTCTAAAACCAAGCAGTAAATCATTTCTTTATAAAAATAACTCTAATGCATAACAGAGATCACAGATACAAACCCACTCACCTGGAGGCATAAATAGGGAAGACTCTACACCAACAGGACACTTGGAGCTAAGATTGACAGCGGTATCTGATATAGCAGCAATACAACACTAGATTAACCTCTAAAACCTCTACCTATCGAAGAATCCATCTCTAACAAGGTATGAAGCCTCTTTCACTTGAGGAACACAGAGAACTCCCTCCAACCAAGGAAAACTTGAAGAAAATGAAGCAAGACTAGCAAGATAACATACCTTTAAGCTTAGATAATGGAAAATTCTAAGTTGAACTTGAAGAAATTGGAAGAAAATAGGGTTTAGAGGGTGAAAACCAAGTTTTCTGGTGGGAGCTCGTGTTTTGGAGGGTGTTGGGTATGTCTGGAATAGTCTGGACCCCGAAATGGGGGATTTTATAATTTTGTTGACCGCTGTAGTGCTCATCAGAGAGCATAAAATCACCACTTGCACCGCCTTACTATTCTGCTGATCGCTGCAATGCTCATGACTGCTGCAGCGGTCTCCAGAATACTCCAGAATACACTTATTTACATTTACTAATTTTATGTTAATGTCTTCATTTATTTTACTCTCCATTAACTTTAAAACATAAATGTAAATAAGAAAATACCTCCCATTTGGATTCAAATAAAATATAAAAAAAAATCAAAATCCTAATAATTCAAAATCTAATTTTTGGATTTTAGTTCAAATTCGGGAATTCTCACAATTTTTATAAACTCTTAAGCCAAAATGAAATGCTTAAGGGTTTCGTAAAATTCATTAAAAACCACTCTTCAACTCAATTTTCTCTAGGGAAACATTACCGGAACTTTTGATCCCAAGATTATGACTGTATTATAGAGCCCTCCAAGGACGTGTAGGGTATAGGCTTAGTGAAATCCAGGACCCGAACAATAAGTAAATGTGATTGACACTATTTTTAGTTCAAAAAAAATTTCTGATCCTTTTATATAAAAACCCGGGGTATTATATTCTTCCCTCCTCAAAAAGATTTGGTCCCCAAATCTAAACTCGCTCTTATAGGGTTTCAAGAATAGGTTCAAATACTTGTAGCATTATGGTATGATATTTAGATTGAGATTATTTTGATAAATTTTCTCCAATATAAGTTATAGTTGGTGTTTATGTTACTTACATTCTTGCTCTGATTCTCCTTTCATATTCCTGATTCTTTCTTCCTAAAAATTTCTCCGGAACATATTCGGAAAGTCACATATTGTTGGAACTAACTCTAAATTCAACTTTATTATACCCAGGCCTCTTAGTGGAACTAGAAACTCTTAGTTTCCTTTGCTATACTTAACTTTAAAAGAGTAGCTATTATGATACCTGCTACTGCATCTTGACAAGTCATGGCAAAAAGACGAGGCTGTCCCTCACCGTTCTGACCTTTACTATTTTGACCTTTACCCCCAGGACCTCTACCTCCAGCTGTAACGCCCCAACTTTTACTGTAATTTTTACTGTCATTAGAAATTACCGAATTACTGTAGGTAATTATTACATAAGATTTGAGGTCGAACAATCCTCAATAAAGGAATATAACATTAGAAGAGAGGTTAGGAGCGATTCATGTGAGAGTCGCAAATCCCGAATTTCTGTACGTATAAAATGACCAAAATGCCCCTGAAGTTATTTTACTCAGAAAATGAGGATCGTGGGCCCCACCTATTCTCAAGGGGATGTTTTGCTGATAATAAGGGGTTGTTTGTGTTATGTGTGTTAATAGAGCAGAAGGATCTCAATTTTGAGTTCCGACGCGTGAAATGACCAAAACGCCCTCAAATTTGTTTTAACTCCGATGTGCGTGTCGACTGAGCCCGAACCTCACTAAAATGTTTTAAAATTTGTTTTTAAGCCATGATTAACCATTGGTAAAGCTCGGGTGGCTTCGGGCAGTTTTTAAGTGAAAGTACAATTTTGCCCCTGTTTTTGGGCAGTTTTGCGAATTTCGGGATTTTTGATTCGTATACCGAAACCTAAGCAATATTAGGCTCAAATTAAAGCTTATTAAATTCTAAATATTAATCTAGAGTCAAAATTATGTATTTAGATTGATTAGAACCCAAAATTGCTCAAAAACACCCAAATTGCTTACTAATTCACTTAAGCCCTTAACCGTAAATTCTTTAAATTACATGAATACCTTGTCTACACCTAAATAATGCATGGAACACACAAATTTCACTTCTTTGGGTTGTAATGGATGAAATTATTGATGCCATTATGCAGCTGAATTATTGCCAAAAGTTGCACTAAAACAAAATGCCAAAATGTCACCATAAGAGACATAATTCCTTAATTTCATACAACTTTGTCTAAAATGATTTTTCCTCCCTTATTTCTCCTGCAAAATTCTGCCAACTACCTCCTCATTTTGGCCAATTAGAAGCCTCAAAATCTTCTATAAATAGGCTTGCTTGAGTGGTCTTGGAATGCTTTGTTCATAACTAGTTTTTAGGAGCACCAAAAACTTTCTTTCTTCCTCCTCTTTGGCTGAATTCTTTCTTCAATTTTTCAAAGAGATTTTGTTTCATTTCACTTCAAGAAATCAAGTTCTCTTCCTCTTCTTCAACTCAGATTAGGTAGGGAGTAGTTTCTAAATTTATTTCTATGCTTTGAGGAGTTGTGTTTTTATCTCAAAATGATGAAATTATGAACTTACCTTAGCTTTTCATTTCGGTTTTCCTCTTCATTTTTCTTTAACCAATTCGGCCATATGGCCTAGGTGGAACTAAGATGATGGCTTGATGATGAGGACCTTGAGGGTAGGTTGTAAATCCATCACAAGTTAGGCCTCTAAAGATTGAAAATTCCACTTGATGCAAAACTTTAAAGAATAATGCTTTATGATGCTAAAACAAAGATTTTTAGTTTAGAACTTGAAAGATGTATTTTCCAAGCTTGTATTTCATGTTTATGTTTCCAGTCATCACTTAATCTTTCAAGATAATAAAGAGGTTGTATCTCATATTTAATTTATGCTCTCACTTTATTTTATAATGGCTAAAAGAATCAACGCATGATATGTTTATTTTATGCCATCACCTAAAGATCCTAGAGGTCAAAGACTTGGCCATGTATCACAAGCAAAGAAATATGATTATTGGAGTTAAAGAATTTATTCTTTAAAAATTCTTGAGATTGGAGCTTAAAAAGATGTAATAATAATTATCTTCTCCCTTCATCGGTCCTGTGCGGACTACCGCCGCTCCGGTTTCTTAATATTCTCTTCTCCCTCTACTGGTCTTGTGCGGATTACACGCTCAGCTTTCTTGCATCATGTTTATATTTCAAGTTCTTGCATCATGTTTAATTTTCAAGTCATCACCTTAAATCTTAAAGATAAAGAAATGGAATTGCATATCATGTTTATAATTCCAAGCTATCACCTTATAAAGATAAGATTAAAATAAGGTTGCATAGCTTGTTTATAATTCTAAGATGTCACCTAAATCTCTAAAGCTCAAGACTTACTCCTTTTATCTTAAGTGAGAATTTTAATTGTGAAGATCCTCCCAAGTTTGACAAAAGAACTAATTTCTAAATGAGTTTTAAGACTTTGCAAGGATTTTACGGGGAACTAGTTTTTATATGCACTTAAAATATGATTCTATGTAATTACATGAGGTTCATGATTCGGCCACTGATTTGAATTTAGTATCAATGTATGATAATGATTTGATATGTTTGAAGTTGTGATAATTATGGTTTATTGTTAAGAGAATGATTCACTGCATGTTAGAGATAAAACTAGCTCCCTAGAACAACCGAAGAGCTAGAATTTACCTAGTTTTTGACCCCTTTAAGTTTAGCCAATGCCAAATCTATTTTAGTATGTTATAATTCTGTCTAGGATTAGTTAGCGACGAAAAATTTGGTATCAATTAGACTAGGATTGATCCCGAACACTAAAAATGAACTTAGCAACTAGAAAACCGTAAAAACAAGATTTCTAGAACTCTAGAGAATGAAATTTATGCATTCTATCTAGAATCTTTAGCAACGATAAGAACCAGGTTTTATTATGTTTAAATAAGGGAGAATGATTCATAATTGATTTAGTAACTAATTTTAGCATCATAGGGAAAGCTGGTAACAAGAAAGGATTTAAAACATAACTTCTAGCATACCGTAAAACCTTAGGAACAACTTACTACCTATGCTACCCCATTTGATGTAATAGTGTTCTTAAGGCCTATAAATAATCGTGAGGATGGTAATAAATCCCTTAGGTGCATAACTAATTAGTTCTATAATTGAATGATTTCCTGGCTTGCATGTTATAGTTGCTATTGCAAATAATGAGAATGCTTATGCATGAAATATTCTTTATTATGTAAAATTTACCTTTGTTGCTAGAAGAAAGTGTATAATTGTAAAAGTGTAATTTGGAAAGGTTCTGGCTAAGGAAAGACTTGGTATTTAAGCGTGTCCATTTTGACCCACCTCTCTTTCCTGGGAATCTCCCAGATGCATGATTATAGTTGATATATATTATTCTAGCTTAAGACTATAAATGAGAAAATGCTATGATGTTTATGAATTGTATTGTGATATAACATGCAAAGATTTAATGGTGACTTAAACTTATAAGAAAATGATCCTTTGGAACCATCAGACTATAGGTGGTGAAAATGTGATTTTAGCCCCCTAACCTGTTCTCTCAAAAGGGTAGAGTCGGGACTTTAGCTTATCAAAAGGGATAAGTATATGCTAGTGACGACTAGTAAAGTATGAGCTCATAACCTAAATTACTCCCAAAAGGGTGGAGTATAGGGTGGCCCAAGGAAAATAATGATGATGATAAGATTTTAAGTCACCTACGGCACTAAAGAAATGAAATATGTGCACTGTGTCCATGTGTAGCTAATATTATATGACGTTCTTTTATGCATGTTATTTTGATAATGATGATGAGGAATATGATGTAATGATAAAGGAAAAGTTCATTATAAATATGACATGTCAAGATTATGATGCATTATAAGACGCATGATTAAAAATTGACGAACCTCGGTTAAGTATTTGTCCGAACTTAAAATGAATCTTTGCATGCTCACTATTTTAGAATAATCCCGAGGTTCCTGGGGACTTTGATGATGTCACTGTAGAAGGAGGTACCCTATTGAGAATTCTTTAGCAAGATTCTCACTCCCTTTTCTTTATTTCCGTCATTGTCTCCAGATTCAAATGGCGACATTCGTTCTGTTCGTTGATACCCCTACTTGGGAATTCCACTATGATCCGGTACATCGCTCGTATCATTTTGAAGGGAGGTGCGCAGTTCGTGTTTTTATTTACATAGGTCATCCATTTGCACATCCTGTCCCTAGTTATCGATTTTCTCCTACTTCTCCCTATGGCGATGAAATGGTTTCCGAACATGCACGTCCACTTGATGAAAGGATGTTACGTTCTTATCCCGCTTCATCTGCTGTCCATGGATTTCCAAAGTATGTTCCCGAGACGAGATATTCTAAAACTGATCCTTCAGAGGACACTCCTACTCATGTATATTCTGAGAGCTCTGCTCCTACTCCCACACGTGTAAGAGAGGGTAGTGAGGAAACAGTTGTTCAGCCGAGGTTAGCAAGAAGGTCGTCCATGCGACCCCAGCCTGGTGCATCACGTGTGTGCCCTCCCGAGGAGCTCATCGATGGATCGGATTTATTCCCCATTTCAGGACAGTGGCCATAGAAGGTTCTTAGTAGATTTATGTGTGTTCATGCACCCTAGTTTTAGGATAACCTTCCCGGCTTATGGAGTTATCTAGTTTAGGGGCATGTATTTCCTTATGTATATTTTCTTTTATGGGTTTGCATAAGACAATGATGTATGATCATAACCCACCCTTTGAGTGAGGTTATTGTATGTAAATATATGTTATAATGTGCTTATGGATGTTATATGATGGAGCCAAAGTGATATGATATGATATATTCTTAAACGTCTTATTATACTCCGCTTACTCGTTCACGTTGTACTCGGCTCACGTTTTCAATTATGTTTTTTTTTTTTAAAAATGGCTCGTAATTTTACTAAGTATTTTCAAATTATGAAGAAAGAACCAAAGCAAGGAGTAAAGTCTAGTCATTAATCAGATTCAACCTAGGTGTATTTGGTTAATTACTAGGGTGTTACACCAGCTCCTCTTCTAACTGAAGCTATGGAACCCTCACGATTAGTTGGCTGATATGATGGGGCTGGTGTAGAAGGGTTCACCGACTCTTGGCTGGAAACTGCCCCTAGCAAAGGACAATCCCTCTTGACATGGTCTTGCTAGCCACAAGCATAGCATATTGTTGATCCTCGCATGCACTGAGCTAGGTGTCTTTTCTCGCATATTTGGAAATTCGGATAAAGGTACTCTAAACTCCGGACTGATACTTGGCCAAAACGCTAACTACCTCCCCTATAGTGACTCTGAGAAATTGCACGCGTACTAGGGTGGAATTTGAAAAGGTAACTCCAACCAATAAACTCCTTCAGAAAATATACTGTGAGTCCTAACCCTCTTATTAGACTCAAAAATAGCTCTTCTCTCGGCCAAACCTGTTTCTAACCTAATGGCTGTGTCAACCATCTGCGAATAATCCATAATACCCACGTGTGGTTGGAGGCTAAGAAACATGTCCTTAGGCAGTCTTTGAACGAACTGCCTAACCTTCTCCATTTCTGACTGTAACATACCTACAGCTACCTGAGCTAGGTATGTAGACTTCTCATCATACTCAGCTACGGTCATCCCAGGGGTCATGCGGAGTTATAGAAACTCCTCTACCATCTGTGCTCGTTTGCTCCCAGATAAGAACCTTCGTAAAAAGGTTGCCTTAAACTCCTCTTAAGTGGGCAGTTCCGTAAAAAGGTTGCCTTAAACACCCGCTTGGCCTCCTAGCTAGAAGCCAGCTAATTTTGCTGCTCGCTTTGAGGAACATGTATAACTCTAATAATCTTCTCTACTTCTCTAAGGAAACTTTGAGGGTCTTCTACTGTAAGGCGCCTCTGGAAGGTGGGTGGATCCATCCTTCTGAAGCGCTCTAAGGCTATGTCATCAGAATCTCTAACTGGAGGCTAGACTAGGGGAATTGCAATCCGACCTCAGCTTGTCAGGCTAATACATCAGAAAGTGTGGCCAAAGCCTGCTCTAGGGATCTAAGACAGCCACTAGAGTTAGGAGAACTACTGCCACGATGACGTCGGGAAATAGAGCGTCGAAGAGGAGGCATACTGGATCCAACAATGATGACAACAACTAAAAGACAAGAGCATATAAGATAAGGACTGCCATTCATAAGAAGGAACAAAACTCTATCTCTGGACCAAGACATGACTGACCATCCTAAAGGCCTCAAGTCGCTTCTATTTGCATAAATGATGCACTACCTGTGGACACTTGCTCCAGTGATATGCAGGGAAACCTAAGGCTCTGATACCAAGTTTGTCATGACCCAATCTAGGAACGTGACCGGCACGTGAGAAACCCCCTTCTCACGCAAGACTCGTGACCTGTTAACAGTTTCTATATGCATATTCTATTCATAAAACCATTTAAATTAGAAATTCTCTTGTTTACATATATTTCACCAATTCCTTTTTAAACAGAAACCATACACAGTCATAGCTAGTGTCTCATAATCTAATTCAAAGTCCCTATGTCTTCATTCAACATGTACATTATATATTTACTCGGCTTTCAAATAACTATGGAGCTAATACAAATAAGCTATAAGAACAAAATGCAAAACATGCTCTATGGCCGGGATCCTGCCTGCATCTACACTGGAGCACTCTAAATCAAAATAATTGCAAGACTCACCCACTGAATGTAACATCCTCCCAAGTATAGCATCATCCTTAAGTCATGACATCCTACTCGAGAGTTGTTACTTATAAATTAGCAGACCTTTCTTAAATATCTATAGCCATTTGGATTGATTCGCGAGATAACTTGGTCATAATTCTACTGAAATATATAGTAATGAAACCAAAATATTCATTTAATACAAAGTTCAGTACATTAAGAAAGCTCTTTGATGAGCCTTAACACACCTTGTCCTCTAACCTATTTACATACATATCCATTCCACTAAATACAACATAACAAAAGTATTAACTACTACCCTATTGTACTTCTGAGTTCTGTTGTATAGCAGTTTCTCGATTTTCTGCATCAACCTGGAAACGACACAGGAACACAAAAATAGGGGTGAGAATTATACAATTCTCAGTAGGGTAACTCCCCCAAATACACAATCATAATGTCATCGTCATCGCCCCAGCCACTTTGGTTTATTAAGAAAAAGTGGTCATGCATTATATAATAACGATTTATTTTTAAAGTTCCAAATCGTACTTCCGAAGTAGGTTACTTTTAATAATCAATCACTTAATATATATATATACCATACTACTCAACATCATATACTACTAAAATTTCCACTTAAATATATTGGTCTCAATATCAATGCTAAACTTCTTCACTCGGCATATAAGACAAAAGATTTCTTAGAAAATTTACTTCTTAAACTTGCCTTGGCCCTCGACTAATCTTGTCACATCTGGGCGTTACGTACTGCCATCCCCAGTGTGGCAATAATGGGTAATAGACTGCTTTTCAGGACTGAGCTCATTCCTATACATGATCATTGGATTTACTTTCTTCAATTCTCACACAGACCTATTCCTAGCCAGGTTTACTTTCCCTGACTCAATTCAAGGGTAGTTAGGTTTACTTTCCCTGACAGACCGGATTTACTTTCTCCAATCCAAGGATTATAAATCTTATGCTTTTCTTGGTAGTTAAGTTTACTTTCCCTAACAAACTGGATTTACTTTCTCCAGTCCAAGAAACATAATCTTATGCTTTTCTTTCGCATATAAACAACTGTAATAATCATTCATATCTATGTGTACCTAACCTCATCAATAAGTTCACATGCTCAATTACTCATACTCATATTCAGGTACTCATGTCATACTAGTACAAAATGTCATCATTTCATCAATTCAAAGCATCAAGTTTTTTTCAGTACAATGGTGGATTTTTCACTCAAGTAGCAAAATTTATTTCTCATACCAAATGATCAATTCAAATGCTATAAAAATTCCCAATGACACCTCAATGTGTCACCAAGGTTCTGTAAAAATTTCAAAGTAAAAATAGTTTTCTAACTATGTTAACAAAATTAGAAAATTTTGGTGGCCAGAAACCACTCAACCTCAGCTCAAGAACCAAAATTCAGAATTTTTAACCGTATCAATTGAACCCAGAAAATTATAAATAAAAATCCTGGTAAAACCTCAATATGTCTCTAATACTCTGTAAAACTTTCAAGTGATAATTCCATCATTTGATGTGGTAACAAAATTATCAAAATTTACAGCTTTTGTTCCAACACTTTAGGCAACATATGCTTAATTTTGGTTCTTGATTTTTCTAAGGCAGTTTGACTCAAAATAAAAACCCAAGAAAATTCATGGGACTAGCTCATGATGTTAGCTCCAACATATAGTTTTTTCAGCTCACGAAAATGTCTACAACAAGCCCAGAAAATTCATGAACAAAGACTGCCTGTACAAAAACCGAAATTCCAGCAACATGGTTCAAAATCTCTTTTAACAAAAATGATTTCTAACATCATCTAAACACTCCACCAAATTAAACACATCAATATCTATCTATCATCAATCAATACATCCAGAATTTCTAGCCAAACCAATCAGAAAAATTAAAATCAAATTTTGAAAGAAAAGAGAAACAAATAAAGCCTTACTTTTGGTGTCTTTTGGATCCTTGGCTCCAAGGTGCTCCAAGATTGATTCCTTCCATTTCAAAGCTCCTAAACCCACACCAAACCCTTCCTTAGGCAGAGGAGTATGAGATATCAAAGTGAGGAATTGAAATTTCAATTGGTTAGAATGGTAGATATTGATGTGTAGAACAAGTTTAGTGAAGGAAGTTTAGTGTTTTATCAACTCTAGGCTAGTGTTTTTGGCATTTGAAGTGAAGTTTGAGCTCTTGGACATGGAGGAATCTGGTTTCCTTCTCCTTACAGCATGATGCACGAAAATTTGAGCTTCTTGAAGAAGCTTGGCTTGTGGTTATCTTGTTATATATAAAAGAATGAATATTATATTGTATAATTAAATGATCTTTGACCAAAGTAAGAAAAATGGATGGCTAAGATTTGGTTTGTTGGTCAAAGAATGAATCTTGGTCAGCCACTTGGCTCAAGATAAGTGGCTCTCTTTAACTTGTAGAATAAATAGCTTTTACGGTGTTAGAAACCGCACATCAAAATTTTACCGAACGGGCAAAACAGTGTACCCGGGTAATCAAACATTGCCCGAAAAATAATTTTGGGTATAAAATCTTTATTTCTACCTATTTCTAACCATAATCATATAATTTCTCAATTTTAGGTATCTTCGAGTCCTAATTCTAGGGTTTCGGCTGTCCCGGCGGGCCTGCGGGGCTCGCAAAATACTATTCACATTTTTTTTTTTACGAATCCGTTGGATCATCCTCATCCTTGTTCAAACTATCAAATTTTTGAAATTATGATTAATAAAGCTCAAATTAATTTTTAAATAATTTTTAGGGTGTTACACTGAAGCCTAGGGTTGCTGGGAGAAAGGAGGTTGAGAAGAGTCCACAGTAGCAACTTTATCTGTCAAAATAGAAGAAAAAGAAAAGGATGAGTTTTGTTACCAAAACTCAGTGAGTGAGCCCTCACCCGAATCCTCTTCCATGGGACATCAAAACTATGCATAAAATCAAAACATTACCAGTGACACTTAAAGTCTTATATAATCAAGTACGCATAGATATAATCATGTATATGTATATGTTCAAGTCAACATTTTCTAAGCTCAAAACAATTTTCTCCTTCCACTTTCTTACCTGAAATCATGCCAGTTCATAATGTAGCAGCCCTAGAGAAACAGAAATCTCTGCTCTATGGGTACCTAGTTCCTCATGAACAAGGGTCCCTAATTAAGATCTTAACAGTTCTTCGTGAATCGTATCCCTCGTGGACTGATCTATTATGTATCTAAATTGCCCCTCGTGGGCCTTGGTACCAAGGTTAACGTTTGGTTCCAGCCCGTTAACTCACTGGCTGTTTCTCTATAGCTACTATC
Source organism: Dalbergia cochinchinensis (assembly GCA_031216125.1). Classification (NCBI taxonomy): domain Eukaryota; kingdom Viridiplantae; phylum Streptophyta; class Magnoliopsida; order Fabales; family Fabaceae; genus Dalbergia; species Dalbergia cochinchinensis. Next base: position 13,688,438 of record CM062374.1, on the reverse strand, counting down.
AGAACTAAATAAATAAATCCATATAAATATGAGAATCTTTAAAACCTTTTAGTTGATTGCCTAAATCATCTCTTAACTACTAGGCTTGTCATAGGCTAGAAAAACTCAATACCATATGCAATAACCAGTTCCAGAAGTTCAGTCAAACAATTATATAGGTTTCTATCAATCACATATTTCATCAGTTCTATACCAAATCAACATAACAAATGTAGTCCCATGTGATCTCAAACTTCTTTGTAGAAATCTCTAAAATCAAGCAGTACATGATTTCTTTATGAAAATAACTCTAATGCACAACATAGAGATCACATATGTGAACCCACTCACCTGGCGGCATAAACAAGGAAGACTCTACACCAACAGGACACTTAGAGTTAAGATTGACAGCGGTATCTAATGTAGCAGCAATACAACACTAGATTAACCTCTAAACCTTTACCTACCGAAGAATCCATCTCTAACAAGGTATGAAGCCTCTTTCCCTTGAGGAACATAGAGAAATCCCTCCAAACAAGGAAAACTACAAGAAAACGAAGCAAGACCAGCAAGATAACATACCTTTAAGCTTAGGTAATGGAAAATTCTAAGTTGAACTTGAAGAAATTGGAAGAAAATGGGGTTTAGAGGATCAAAACCACGTTCTCTGGTGGGAGCTCCTGTTTTGAGGGGTGTTGGGTGTGTTTGGAATAGTCTGGACCCTGAAATGGGGGTTTTTATAGTTTTGTTGACCGTTGCAATGCTCACCAGAGAGCATAAAATCGCCCCTTGCACCGCCTTACTGTTCTGTTGAGTGCTGCAACACTCACTAGAGAGCATAAAATTGCCCCTTGCATCACCTTACTGTTCTGTTGACCGCTGCAGCATTCATGGCCGCTGCAGCGGTCTCTAGAATACTCCAAAATGCACTTATTTTACTCTCCATTAACTTTAAAACAATTTTAATGTCCTCATTTATTTACTCTCTATTAACTTTAAAACATAAATGTAAATAAAAAAATACCCTCCATTGGGGTTGAAATAAAATATCAAAAAAATCAAAATCCTAACAATTTAGAATCCAATTTTTGGATTTTAGTTCAAATTCGGGAATTCTCACGATTTTTATAAACTCTTAAGCCAAAATGAAATGCTTAAGGGTTTTGTAAAATTCATTAAAAATCACTCTTCAACTCATTTTTCTCTAGGGAACCATTACCTAGACTTTTGATCCCAAGATTATGACTGTATCATAGAGCCCTCCAAGGATGTGTAGGGTTCAGGCTTAGTGAAATCTGTAACGCCTCGATTTTTATTGCTATGCAAAATGACCAAAATACCCCTAGGTCATTTCTACACAAGATTTGAGGCCAAAATGGTCCAGGCCATCTTCAATAGGATATTTGATATTAGAATAACATTATATGGTGATTAAATAGCAATATGTGCAAAAATCGCGATTTTCAATTTTTCAATGTACAAATGACCAAAATGCCCCTAAGGTCATTTTTGCCCCGAAATCAAGGACGGCCAGTCCAGGCTATCCTCAAGGGGTTAGTTTTATGCTTGAAGGGGATTATGTGTGTTGTAGATGTGAAAATATCAACTTCAATTTTTTTACCGCAAGTGAAATTACCAAAATACCCCTGTGGTAATTTAACACGAGATTAAGTAATTTCTGAACCTAATCATCGCCCGGGAGTTCAAAATGTTTATTACATGTGTAATTTGATATTTGAAAATGTTCGGGTGGTTTCGGGGAGTTTTTGTGTGAAATTACCATTTTGCCCCTAATTAACAATAAATGAGCTTATTTACGTAATCAAATAAATATAGGCAATATTAGGCTCTAATTAAAGATAAATTAATTTTATTTATTTATCTTGAGTCAAAATAATTATTTGAGGTAATTTTAAAGCATAAGATTATTTTAGAAAAGATTTTTTTTCTTTCTTAATTAAAAAGGGGTTCTTAAGACACATAATAGGAAATTAGTGTATTAAATTTCTTTTTCTTAAAAATAAAATATATTTTATATTTATTTATTTTTTATTACTTCAGATTATTTGCACTAAAAATTCCACTACATATGTTGGCCATTTAATTTTGTAGTGGAGTACCTTAAATATTTGATTATTAAGCACTTACTTTAGTTTATCAATTTCTTTTCCACTAACAATTTCTTTTTCTCAAAAATAAAATATATTTTAGATTTATTTTTGTTTTATTACTTCAGATTATTAGCACTAAAATTTCCACTATAAGTGTTGGCCATTTAATCTTGTCTTGAGGAATTTTAAACTCTTGATGGTTAAGCCACTTAAACTAATTTATCATTTCTAAACCATTACAAATTAAATACCCATCAAATATATGTCCTACCACTCACAAAAATTGAAAAAAATACTCCCTATTATAGCCATTAATGTAGCTGCCTCACCCCCCAAAATCCCTATAAATATGTGTTTTTCCAAGCCTAATTCACGCACAAACATTCATTCTTACCATTTGCATTTTTGGTTGTAGTCTTGCTCACAAAAATTAGACAAAAATCCTCTCTTCTCTCTCTAAATACAAAGCTCTCTTCTTCTTCCTTCTCCACCTCCAAGAGACTCCATTCTTGATATCCATCCAAGTTCCCAAGCTCAAACAAACACATACATACCATAAACCAACCCCTAAGCACCTAAACTTTCCATATCCAAACACAAGAACACAACAAAAACCCTCCCACCATTTCATCTTCACTTGGCCAAATATATACCATCACTAAGATCAGATTTTTGTCGTTGATATCTCATACAAGATCAAGCTATTGCTTTAATTAACAAAGAAACAACTTGGTAGGGATTTTATTTCATGTTCTTTCTTTTGTTCTTCCTTTATATTTTTTATTTTTATGATTTGATAATGACCATGGCTTGATGATGAGGAATCATGGTGGTGGTTGTGAATCCATCATTTAAATGTCCTTTAAAGCCCAAGATTTAATTCTTGATGACAAAAGATTTCTAAAGGAGTTACTAAGTCTTGAGTTTTAAGCTTAATAAGACATAAAAATGAACTTGCATCCATATTTATATTATAAGTTCTTGCATATCATATTTATATTTCAAGCTTTTCATAATCATATTTATATTCCAAGTTATCACTTTAATTCTTGAAGATAATAATATGAACTTGCATATTCATATTTACTTTCAAGTTGTCACCTAAATCATAAATACCTAAGAATGAATTTGCATCTTTATATTTATATTTCAAGCCTTAGATTTCATATTTATATTTCCAAGTTATCACCTTATAATGATAATAATAAGGTTACAAGACAAGTTTATGATTCTAGTTATCATTTAAATCCTAAAGTTCAAGATTTACTTGTTTTATTTTAAATGACAACTTTGATCATGGACACTTCTCATCTATTTATTTTTGGCACTTATATAATTCTGATTTAAATCTTGATATACTTTATTTTTAGGTATGATCTTGTCTTTAAATTTGTACAAAGAAATTTTGAAAGACCTAGAAATTATAAAGGATTAAGAATACGGTTTTTCTCATGATTTTAAATGCTAAAATTGTAGTATTCTGATCTAATCCTTTAGAACTGGAAAGGTTACTGATTTAGGATGTGTAGATGAGTTTAAATCGCTAATAGTTATTGTAAAAATTATTTTTGGTACCATAGATGCATAAAAGGGTAGTTACAAGTGTTAGTTTGGGCCATTTTGCAAAATGCAAAAAGTTGTGTTTTGAACTATCAACTATGTTATTTCAGCCAAATGATTTTATTTAAAGCTACTAATGATGTTGAATGTGTCCATGAGTCCAAAATACCATTTATGAAGTTTATATAAAGTTTTAGAAATTTTGGTCGTCGTTAAATATTAAAAACAAGCGATTTTGCACTTTGACCCCTAAAATGTATTGAAATTTGGTTTATGGCCTTAAAAGGTTTTTATGATGAGTTTATAACGGTTTCTAATAGTTATATGTCTATTAAAAGTATTGGTTAATGTTAAAGATCTCTAGTTTGTGAGAAGGTGTTACAAAGGGGTATTTGCATTTTGACCCATAATCTTTGAGAAATTGTGATTTGACCCTTTGGGGCTTAAGCGTAAATGTTGATAAATTTGATGGCATGAATGCGGTTGATATCTTGTGAAGGCTATATTCATGTGTTGAAACTTATATGGCTTATGGATATATGCAATGAAGTATGATGCATGTTTATGTAGTTTAAGTTATGGTATGTTATAATTATGCTTGATAAATTGAGATGCATGATTCCATGAAGTTTATGAGCATGAAATGTTGAAATGATGAGTTATTCATATTTGCATCTCTATATAACATGCCAAGGTTAAAGGTGATATAAGACACATGGAAATGATCCTCTAGACTCCCCGAATTAAAGGTTATGAGAGGTGATCCAAATAGGAAATGATCCTTTAGACTCCCCGAATTAAAGGTTATGAAAGGTGATCCTAATGCCCCTATCCCGTACCTTAAGAGTCGGGAATTTATCTTATCAAAAGGGATAAGAATACGCTAGTGACGACTAGTGAGGTATGAGCTCATAACCTAGAACTCTCGAGAAAAGAGAGAATTATAGGGCGGCCCCCAAGGAAAAGAGAATGAAGAAGTTTAAGTCACCTGTAAGAATAATGATCATGATGTTCTTTATATCATATGCATCATTTTATGGATTTTATGATATTATATATATGAAATTGACATGCATCCATGACTAATATGTTGCATTCATGACATTAAGATTCATGCTAAAAGATACGGGCCTCGGCTAATGATATTTAGAACTTAATAAATGAACCTTATATATATGTTCACCATTTTCATAATTAAACCCGAGGTTCCTGGGGACGATGACGATGACACTTGTGTTATAGTCGAGAAGCCCTACTGAGATTCTTGTATAAGTTTCTCATCCCTTTTCTTTTCCGTGTCGTCACCAGACATGAATGAAGGTGTAGTTTGTGATTTGTCTTGAGAGTGGACGAGGAGCTACGGAGATAACTTCCTTTTGGATATTTTCCCTTAGAGTAATTGTATCTCAGTTATCAGTTTGTATATTATTGATGGATATATATTGATGTCCTTAAGATTACAAGACATCACTATTATGATACAGTTATTGATATGTCATCATTATTTGAGTTATGTTATGTTATGGTTGTATTATGTATTTACCTAATATTCGTTTCTAACATCTCTCTTACGCAGGTAAGGTAATGACGTTAGATATTTAGTATGCGCGGCTCACGATTTGGTATTTAAGTTCAAAAAAAATTTTACCCATATTTTTACTAAAGTATTTTAAAGAAGTTTGAGTTAAAAAACTGGAACAAAAGAGTAATGACTAATAATTAACTTAAATGCGTCCTAGGCGTGTTGAGTTAAATATTAGGGTGTTACAAAATCTAGGACCCGAACAACAAGTAAATATGACTGACGCTGTTTTTAGTTCGAAAAAATTTTCTAATCCTTTTTATTTAAAAACCTAGGGTATTACACTTGTGTTTGGGAATGGAAAGGATAGGTGTTTGGGAGTAGATCTATGGTGGAGATGTGGTGGTTTGAGGTTGAGAATGAAGTCTCTTGAAGGTAGAGGCGGAAGAAGAAGAGAGCTTTGAGTTTATAGAGAAAAGAGATTTTTTTCACCAAACTTAGTAAGCAAGACCACAACCAAAAAGCAAATGGTAAGGAATGAGAGCTTTTGCATGTATAAGTGTTGTGAAAAATTAAAATATGATAGGAAAATGGGGGAGGGAATGCCGCGGCCTTCTTGGCTATTTTGGGCGGGAAGATTTCCATTTTTCATGTGTGTTAGGACTTGAATTAGAGATAGATTTGATTAGGCAAAGGGTTAGGGGTTGGCAATTAGGTGTTTGGGTTAGTAACCAAGTGTTTAAGGCTTTTTAAGACATGGTTAAGGAGTGATCTTACACATGTAGTTGAGTTAAGCTCAATTAGTTTGAAATTAAAAACTCCAACGTATTTCCTAATTTTTAGGAAAAGAGAGAGAGAAAACATTATTTACCTTTGACTTTGACATTAAGGTCTTATGAGCTCTTTTGATTAAGAAAGGGATTTAAAATTCCCTAAATAATTTTTGGCCTTAATTAACCCCAAATAATTATTTTAACTTAAGATTAATAAATAAAATTAATTTATCTTTAATTATAGCTTAATATTGCCAATATTTCCTTAATCACTTAATTAAACTCATTTAGTACTAACTAGGGGCAAAAATAGTAATTTTACACAAAGACTCCCCGAGACCGCTCGGACTTTTCCGGACATCAAACATTCCTTATAAATAACATTTCCAACTCCTAGATGATAACCGGGTTCATTCGTCACTTAATCCCATGTTAAATTACCTCAGGGGTATTTTGGTAATCTTACGCACAGGAAAAACTAGGAATTGAGATTTTCACCTCTAACATCAGCCATAACACATCTAATCCCCTTCAAACATTAAACTAACTCCTTGAGAAAAGCCTGGACCGGCCGTCCTCAATTTCCGGGTAGAAATGATCTCAGGGGTATTTTGGTCATTTTGTACACGAAAAAAATTGGAGTGTTACAATGCTAACCATGTGGAGTGACTCAGAATAGAAGAAGGACAATCCGGAAAGCTATGAGGACCGAGAAGATGTTGGAAACTTGTGTTTCATGGAAGACTATGCTTCGAATGGAGAACCTAAGGTAATAATGTCTGAACCTGACCTTTCATATGATGAATTACTTGCTTTACATGATGAGTTGCTTGAAAGCTCTCAAACTTTTTCCTGCTACTATCTTAACTTGAAGAAGAACCATTAAACGGTTGTTTTAGAACTTAAAATGGCTAAATTAGAAACTGGGCATCTAATGCTTGAGACAGAAGAAATGAAAGGAGAAAATAAAGTTTTAAATATAAAGCTCAATGCCTTAGAAGCTGAAGTCTTTGAAAAGACTAAGAAAAGTCACAAAGTTATTTCTGAACTGGAGAGAACTTCAAAGCTTCTCAAGTATGATCTTGAAAAGATAGTAAATAGTTCAAAGAATCTTGAACTAATTCTTGGAGGTCAAAGGTTGGGATATGAGAATGAGATAGATGAGAAAGCAAAACCTATCTCATCAAAGAAAGTCAAGAATAAAGTCTCTTATACTTTCTGTCATAGGAGAGGACACCCACCTGACAAGTGTTTCATAAGGATGAAATTTATCAAAAAGGTTGGGAAACCTCCCCTTCAGAAGACTAACTCAAAAGGACCCAAGAAAGTCTGGGCATCTAAATTAAAAATTGTGTTTGTTATAGGTGTGTCTGAGAATGTTGATCAGGACAACAAGTGGTACATGGACAGTCGCTGCTCCAGACACATGTCCAAATCCAGAATGTGGTTCAGAAATTTGAAGCCCAGGAACTCTAGATCGGTTAAATTTGTTGATGGAGGTAAGGCCAAGGTCACAGGGATAGGAAATGTTAGTAAGGATGATTCTAATAAGGGCATTTATGCCACTTATTTTACTTCTAAACCTTATCTTTTTGCATAAGTTTTTGATGAGTTATTGATGAAAATAATGGTGATTATTGACTAGTTCCCTATTGTGCAATTTTATGAAATCATTGACTATTGCACTAGTTTTTACAATAATAGGAAAGTAAAGCTTGGTGCATGTAACCCGTTTCTGAGTATGGTTTTTGTACACAGAAGCATTGGATTGAGTGTAAAATGTCAAGAGAAAGGATGGGAACTCTCTGGAAGGAGCTGCGAATTGAAATGAAGAAAAGATGTAGAAGCTCACCATTCCGGTGAGCATTACAACACTAAAGAGACGATCATGAAAACTTTTGAATACTCCCTTTGGTGAGCACTATAGCACTTAGGCGATGACATTTTATCAGTTTGCTAATCTATTTTTAGGCCCACTTTTGCCCTTTTTAGAGGGCAGTATATATAGGAATAACTCAAAATTGTAATCTAGTTTTTGGCTATGAAGATTAGTCACTATTATTATCTCTTTACAATATCTCTATCTCCTTCTTTATTCTTCTCTCTCTTAGGGATTCCATAGGTGAATTGCATTGTTCTTATCGATGGTAGTAAAGATTATTGCTATTATTTCAAGGTACTCTTTTATATTCTTGATTGTAATCCTCCAGAGATGAAGGACTAGATTTCTCTTACTAGTGTAGGGATTTCTGGATAGATTGACATGACATTTGAGACCTTTTGTTTATATTGAATACATTATTTTTCTTAATGTTCTTTAGTTTCTATTTTATAATTGTTGTAGTGATTACTATAATCTTTATTGGAATAACTAAATTGGCAATGATCGTTTAGGGAAACCTTTTGGGCATAAATTGATGGATCTATTGGTTCATGTTTGAGAGAGAACATTAGAATTAACCTTCTGATTGGTGGTTAGGCTATAGCAATTGATATCTTAAATCACTATAATTTCCAATTAAATTGAGATATCAGTTATTTTTGTAAGCAGAAAGATACACGATAGGGGGGTTGAATCATGTTTTTCCTTTTTTTGCCTTTACTGAAAACCTAAAAAACTAAACTGAAAGTGCTATCAAGATGAATTCATAGCGCAGTGGAAAATAATGTTAAGCACCATCAAAAAGCTAGCTTTCTGAACTCTATTAAAAAGGTAAGATGGAAGATAAATTTTTGAAGGCTTCAAACTTAAAGAAGAAATAAAAAAAGAGATAAAGGAGAGAGAAAAATGAACAAAGAAGAATTTATACTGGTTCGGCTAATCCTGCCTACATCCAGTTCTCAACCAATGTTGAGTTTCACTACTTCTTACTCTAACCAGAGAAAGAGTTACGATAGTATTTCCAGTAGCCTTCTCAAGCTTTGTCTAATTGACCAGTAGACTCTTCTATTGTCTCACAATAAGTAGTTCTTTACCATCCTCTTCAAGCTGAACTAAGTAGTCTTGAATTAGCCTTTCCAAGCTAAAACCATGACCAGTAAAACTCGGTTACTGCCACGTTGCAAGTAGTTTTTGACAAGCCTCTTCAAGCTATCTCACACTGATCTCTACTGGATCAAGGTTACAAAGGTTACAAGTTTGGGTTGCCATTCAAACTATCCTGCACTCAAGATTTCTTTAAATATATAATGGAAAGCTCCTAAAAATCTTGAATGACTTTTTTCAACAAAAATTCTTCCTCAGAAGAAGATGTGTTCAATGAAGTGTAGAAAGAAGAATTTGTACAAGGAAAATGATTTACAGATAGTGAAAAGCAAAGAGGGAAAAGAAAACTTGATAGCATTTTTGCTCTTTTGTTCAGCATCAGTTCAACATTAAATGTAGAGCAATGCATCTCTATATATAGAGATATTCCTTGAGACCGTTGCCTTCAAAAAGTTCTTCCAGGTATACGTGTTGATAATCTATTTGTGTCTTGGAAATGAGGTCTAGAAGAGTAGCCTTTTGCTTTGTCAGGTCAACCTCCAGAAGCCATTGTGAGATAGAGGAGATTTATGATGTTATTCAAAGACTACCTCTTACTTTTTGAACCATGGTTTTTGAACCCTTTCTTCTAGAGCGCATTGACATTTCTCTTTAAAGACAGAAGAAATGATTAACCGATTCTGACACCAGGATTTGGCTTTTCCATCAGCAATCTTGAATTTGAATTTCAAATTTTTCCTCCTTCTGTGTGATGTGGATTTCACTGTCTTTCATATGAGTACTTTCTAAAACATGATATCATTTCCTTGGTGAATAAAGAGCCTTCACAGCTTCAATCAGTTGCTCGTTTTGAGATGCAAATAATCTAAATGTAATGACTGATGGTGGTGTGTCATGATTTCTTCATGTAGGTGTACTTTTTGATGTCCAGTGTGTAACACCCTAGTAATTAACCAAATACACCTAGGTTGAATCTGATTAATGACTAGACTTTACTCCTTGCTTTGGTTCTTTCTTTATAATTTGAAAATACTTAGTGAAATTACGAGCCATTTTTTTTAAAAAAAAAACATAATTGAAAACGTGAGCCGAGTACAACGTGAACGAGTAAGCGGAGTATAATAAGACGTTTAAGAATATATCACATCATATCACTTTGGCTCCATCATATAACATCCATAAGCACATTATAACATATATTTACATACAATAACCTCACTCAAAGGGTGGGTTATGATCATACATCATTGTCTTATGCAAACCCATAAAAGAAAATATACATAAGGAAATACATCTTTCAAGTTCTAAACTAAAAATCTTTGTTTTAGCATCATAAAGCATTATTCTTTAAAGTTTTGCATCAAGTGGAATTTTCAAGCTTTAGAGGCCTAACTTGTGATGGATTTACAACCCACCCTCAAGGTCCTCATCATCAAGCCATCATCTTAGTTCCACCTAGGCCATATGGCCGAATTGGTTAAAGAAAAATGAAGAGGAAAATCGAAATGAGAAGCTAAGGTAAGTTCATAATTTCATCATTTTGAGCTAAAAACACAACTCCTCAAAGCATAGAAATAAATTTAGAAACTACTCCTTACCTAATCTGAGTTGAAGAAGAGGAAGAGAACTTGATTTCTTGAAGTGAAATGAAACAAAATCTCTTTAAAAAATTGAAGAAAGAATTCAGCCAAAGAGGAGGAAGAAAGAAAGTTTTTGGTGCTCCTAAAAACTAGTTATGAACAAAGCATTCCAAGACCACTCAAGCAAGCCTATTTATAGAAGATTTTGAGGCTTATAATTGGCCAAAATGAAGAGGTAGTTGGCGGAATTTTGCAGGAGAAATAAGGGAGGAAAAATCATTTTAGACAAAGTTGTATGAAATTAAGGAATTATGTCTCTTATGGTGACATTTTGGCATTTTGTTTTAGTGCAACTTTTGGCAATAATTCAGCTGCATAATGGCATCAATAATTTCGTCCATTACAGCCCAAAGAAGTGAAATTTGTGTGTTCCATACATTATTTAGGTGTAGGCAAGGTATTCATGTAATTTAGAGAATTTACGGTTAAGGGCTTAAGTGAATTAGTAAGCAATTTGGGTGTTTTTGAGCAATTTTGGGTTCTAATCAATCTAAATACATAATTTTGACTCTAGTTTAATATTTAGAATTTAATAAGCTTTAATTTGAGCCTAATATTGCTTAGGTTTCGGTATACGAATCAAAAATCCCGAAATTTACAAAGCTGTCCAAAAACAGGGGCAAAATCGTACTTTCACTTAAAAACTGCCCGAGGCCACCCGAGCTTAACCAATGGTTAATCATGGCTTAAAAACAAATTTTAAAACATTTTAGTGAGGTTTGGGCTCAATCGGCACGCACATCGGAGTTAAAACAGCTACAGGGGCGTTTTGGTCATTTCGCGCGTCGGAACTCAAAATTGAGATCCTTCTGCTCTATTAACACACATAACACAAACAATCCCTTATTATCATCAAAACATCCCCTTGAGAATAGGTGGAGCCCATGATCCTCATTTTCTGAGTAAAATAACTTCAGGGGCATTTTGGTCATTTTATACGTACAGAAATTCGGGATTTGCGACTCTCGCATGAATCGCTCCTAACCTCTCTTCTAATGTTATATTCCTTTATTGAGGATTGTTCGGCCTCAAATCTTATGTAATAATTACCTACAGTAATTCGGTAATTTCTAATGACAGTAAAAATTACAGTAAAAATTGGGGCGTTACACAGTGATACTTTCTGAAGTTTCAATAGCTCGATTTCTTGAAGCGTTGAAGTCTTCTTCAATTGTTTAGCCTTAGTGCTTAGATAATAATATAATTTCACTTCTTTAACAGTTCAGATCTTTTATCATGAGACAAACATATTTACACATGCATAGTTAAAAGTATATTCTCATATGTATAAACCTTGTACTTGCTAAACGATAGAACCTGTTAAATTCTTACAAGAAACTCAGAAAGAAACATCAGTTGTTCTTCAAAGCATTTTTCTTTGAATTGGTTTTGTTGTCATTCAAAACACATGAGCACAAGGGTTTTGGAGCTAACAATTTTCATTCGTCAGATTCTAGGGATCGATTGATCACTAGTAGAATTGTCAGTAATTAATTACTAATAGCCACTAATGGATTCAATATTTGGTCAATGATAATTAATTTCTAATCTTAGGAATACCTTGCACTAGTGCCTTTTTCACTGTGGCTATTATTCCGTTGCTATTATCTTTTAATTTTAATTACTTTAATTCTCAATTCTCCAAACCCCCAATTTTCCCAACTAAGTGTTGAAGTCTCCATGAGAGACGACTTAGGTGGTGCCCTTTACTACATTTTTTGGTAAAACTTAGTATTAAAATAATTTCTAATTTGAGGAGGTAGGCAACAGCCTCTATCAAATTTTGGCACAGCTACTGGAGAGGCATTTGATCTTAGTTGTTTAATTTCAGCTCTTGTTTTTATTATTGTTCCCTTGTATGAGGTGTTCCTTATCCACCAAAAATTTAATTCCTCTTGATCCTGAAATTGAGAAAACTTTAAGGCAAATCAAACAAGCAAGGCATTAAGAAGTGAAATACTCTTAGCGATCTAACCCTTTGCCCAAATTCCATGGGCTGTTTGGAGAAGACCCGCACAAGCTACACATGGTATGCTTTTGTATGAGATCCAATAGAGTAGAGGTGGATGATGTGAAGTGTAACATCCTCTGCTGCTTTATGGATTGACGACTGTCCCCACAAACCAACACGGGTCTTTTCAGTGTGCTTTGTCCTCACTCGCACGCTTCCTGGGAAAACTTCCCAGGAGGTCACCCATCCCAAAATTGCTCCAAGTCAAGCACGCTTAACTATGGAGTTCTTTCAGTTTGGGCTACCAAAAAGAAGATGCATCTTGTTTGTATAGATAGTACATATCAATTCATATAAGCCCTCCTTAACTGTATAGTCCCATACCTATACAGTCTCAGGATCCCTCTCATTCGGGTGTGTAATCGGTTCATTCATGTATCCCTTCGCTTTTGAAGTCTGCCAGGAGCCGCTCCTTGTCCGTGCCTCTTTGCACCGGCGATCACTCCCCGACTTCGCAATCCCCGGGCGTTACATGCCCACCAGCTTCGGCTTGGTTCGTCCCCGAACCACACCGTACTGGGAGAGGTGCAGGCTCTGATACCATTTGTAACATCCCCTGCTGCTTTATGGATTGACGACTGTCCCCACAAACCAACACGGGTCTTTTCAGCGTGCTTTGTCCTCACTGCACGCGCTTCTGGAAAACTTCCCAGGAGGTCACCCATCCCAAAATTGCTCCAAGTCAAGCACGCTTAACTTTGGAGTTCTTTCAGTTTGGGCTACCGAAAAGAAGATGCACTTCACTCACTCGCACGCTAAAAAACCCGCTCGTCGTCGCCATAGGGTGCAGTCGGGGAGATGCGATGGGTGTGCACGGGATGAGCGAAGGGGCGTCCTACGAACATGAAAACCCGCACCGTGCACTGCCCCTCAAAATGGTATGACCTGTGAGCCGGGTCATAGTGCACCTGCCATGTCGGGGTGTCCACGAACACTACGAACGTCGCCATCTGAAGACGTGACGGAAAGAAAGAGATAGAGGAAGTGAGAATCTTGCTAAAGAATCTCAGTAGGGCCTCCTGCTACCTAGGTGTCATCATCTACGTCCTCGGGAACCTTGGGTTTAATTATACAAAATGACTGAACAAGCATTAAGTTCATTTTAAACTTTAAAAATATACTTTAGCCAAGGTCCATTCATTTTAGGATGATCTTAATGTCATGAATGCAACATAATAGAAGATGTATGCATGGCACTACCTAATGCACATACATAAAACATAACATCAAGCCTCATCATACTTAGTGGCATAAAGTGGCAATAGAAACATTCATATGGGACAAACTTAGTGACATAATCATAATCATGAAACATCTCTTCCTCATGGGCCACCTTAAAAGACAATCGAACTGGGGGTGCTCGGCCGAACCGGTGTCACCCAGAACGTGTCACATATCTAGGTTATGAGCTCATACCTTAACTAGTCGTCACTAGTTCTTACTTACCACTTAACGATAAGCGTATCATAAATCATAAATCCCGACTATCTGAGTACGGGTTAGGGGGCAATTCTCTTAGAGGTGCTCGGCCGAACCGGTGTCACCTAAGAGTATAAAATGGTACCGATGTCACATGAGTTCTATGGAGGTGCTCGGCCGAACCGGTGTCATCCTAGAACCCATCTTAGTACCTTAATTTTCAAAATCTCTTTAAGTCCCCAAATTCGTTGGGAATTCGGCGGCACGTTGGCATTACGTCGAATTCCTTCCAAATTTGCTTTATGCCACATAAACATATATCCTCATGAATTCCTCATATGAATAACATCATCATCATTTACATACCACATGCATCATCATGGAACATTCAATCCTTTATCCTTACGGTAGCTTATGCTTTGATCCTTACGGGTCTTAATCATGAGATATAGTTCTCTAACATCCGTCGTTCATATGTTATGCACCTAAGGGCTCATAATTAATCATCATTCCTAATTCTCATATTCATTCTCAAATCTGAAAAGCATAGGGCAGAATTTTTAACTTGTGGTTACGGGGTTCTAGAACTTACGTTTTAGACCCTTTTTCGGTTCCGTCTTCGCCTAAGGCGCTATGAATTAAATCTAAATCAATTATGAGGCATTCCTATGCTTAAGGACTAATTATTAATCACGTTTATCATTTTGTAAGGGTGCTGGACAGAATCCAGAAAAATAAATGTTCTAAGAGTTCTAAACTTGCACTTTTACGGTTTTCTAGTTACTAGTTTCCCTATAGGTGCTAGAATTCGATTCTAATCCAAATGTTACCAAGTTTTTCATGTCTAAACAATCCTAATCTGATTATGCTCCCATTAAAACAGTTTGGATAAGTTCCAAAAACAAATGGGTCGAAACTATGTTAAATTCTAGCTTTACGGTATTTCTAGTTAGCTAGTTTCTTACCTATTATGCATAGAATCGTTTCTACATCATCATATGATATTTTCACACATTCTAACACATCAGAACATCACCATACAGCATCACACTCATCATATCAGAACTGAAAACATTTAGCTTCAGTAAAGGATTTAAATTGACATGTCTAGGTACATAAGTTAACTAGTTTCTCTTGGAATCAATTTAGAATTTCTAAAACTCTTTGCAAATCATTTTAATTCATCAAGAGGCTAAGAGAAGCCTTAGGTCAATGACCAAAATATATTTCATCTTCTAAAAGGGAATAAAGTCATATCTCATGATAACATAACCTTGAAAAGATTTGTAAAGCTTTAAGAAAAACTTAGAACATAGACTATTGGTCCTTGTAGCTAGATGAAAACTCATTTCAAGTCCATCATCACTACTTGGCCGAAAACATGCATTCAAGGAATGCATTCACGTTGAACTTTAACTTGAAATGAAATGGGCAAGTCTTTGAGCTCTAGGTTTTTAAGTTGCGACATAAAACAAACGTGCTCATGCTTTTCATTTTTAATCTTGCTTACAAAATAAAGTGATGACTTAAATTAAATATGCAAGGCATAAACTTAAACGTGCAAGCTTGAAAGTAAATATGCGAGGCATAAACTTAAACGTGCAAGCTTGAAAGTAAAGATGCAAGGTTTAATTCTTTATTTTAATGCTCTTGGCCCAACAACAATCGACTTTAAGGCCGAAATAGATAGGCATTCGAGAAATTAATTAGGTGATGATGCAAGTTCAATTCTTTATTTTAGTGCTCTAGGCCCAACAACAATCGACTTTAAGGTCGAAATAGAAAGGCTTTGAGAATTAAATTAAGTGATGATGCAAGTTCCATTTTAATCTTTATGTTCTTAGGTGATAGCTTGAAAGTAAAGGTGCATAGCAAGAATGTAAATATGAGTGCAAGCATAAGATAAATTATGCAAGTTCATTTTATCTTTCTAGAGCTCTTAACAAGACTTTAAAGGAACTTAAACCTCAACCCAAACTCATCCAACCAAGGTAAAGTAAAGTCTAGAGTTCTTAGAACTCAAAACAACATCTTTAGAAAATCAAACCATAAGGCATATAAAAGAAAAGGAAATGGCCGAAACATCTAGGCAAGAAAAGAAATATTTGAAACTCTAGAGTCCATGATCTTGGTGATATATTAAAACCAACACCATGAGCCATCATCATTGAGTTCATAGAATCATTTTAAAACATCATCAAAGCTAAAGTTCTCAAGAGTTCAAGAAAGGAAGAACTAGAAACATTTTTGCTCAAGAACAAAGATCAAACTCTAGAGTTTGTTTCAAGTGATGAACATCATCATGAAACTCTCATCATCATGAAACTCTCATCATCAAGCTCTCATTTCTTTGAACCTCAAGGCCCATGGCCGAAAATGAGAAAGAACAAGGAAAAGAAAAGAAGTTCTAAAAAGAATCAAGAGAAACTATGAACATTAAGCTTGAAACAAGAACTTTAAAGAAAAGAATACATGAAAGGAAATCCCTACTTGGTGTGATGAACTTGAAGATGGAAGAAGAAGATGAAGAACTTTGAAGAACTTGAAGAACTTGAAGAACACTAGAACTTTGAGAGAAAAAGAAAAGCTTTGAGTGTTCCTAAACTTACCAAATGATCTAAAAGTGGTGCAAGCTCCTCAAGGCATTCTATTTATAGAGAAATGAAGCAAATGGAGGGGGTGAGGGGCTGATGTGTTTTCGGCCAAGGGGAGTGCAGCCCATGAGTTCCATGAGGTGAGATGTTGTGGTCTTGAAGCATGGTGAGGTATGGTTCAAAGCATGGTGAGGTATGGTTCAAGGTATGGCTCAAGCATGGCTTCAAGGAGTGAGAAAACAATTCAATCATGTGGCCAAAGGGAGCATGGCTGTTCGGCCATGTTACAGCCAAGGGGAGGTTTGTTTTGCAATTTAATTATGATTTAGAGTTGTGTTTAGGTGTATCTTTGATTATGCTTAAGGTTAGGAATTTGTAAGAAAGTGTTTAGGTAAGGAAAAATGGATAATTAGGGTGGTCTAGACATAATTAAGGAGTGGTCTTGCACCATTAGTGAGTTAGATCCTCAATTTAGAGTCTAAACAACTCTAGACACACTTCCTTGATTTAAGGAATTGGAGAGAGAAAATACTATTCAAGATTCCAAGACTAGGAATCTTGAGTTCTAAAAAGGGATTTAAGTTTAATCTAAGCAATTTTAGGTTCTAATTAACTTTAATAAATTATTTTGACTCTAGATTAATTAGGGAAATTAATTAATCTTCATTTAGAGCCTAATATTGCTTAGGTTTGCTTAATTACGTCATTAAGCTCAAAAACACTATTCTAGGGGCAAAATCGTAATTTTGCACTAAAACTGCCCGAGACCACCAGGACTTGAACAGAGACCTCTAGACACATGAAAACGTGTTTTTAAACCTCTGGGAAAAGTTTCGGGCGCAAACGGCACTTCTACCCGCGTAAAAACGCTATAGGGGTATTTTGGTCATTTTGACCCGAAACTGCGGAAAACGAGATTTTCGCTTCTGGAAGCATTCAAAGGCCATTCAATCCCCTTCAAACATTGAGTTGACCCTTCAAGGACGACCGAGTTGGTTACCCTCGAATTCGGGTCAGGAAATGACCTCAGGGGCATTTTGGTCATTTCCCTCAGACAGAAAAATCGGGGTGTTACATTACTCCCCTCCTTAAAAAGAATTTCGCCTTCGAAATTCGTTACCTTAGAAAAGCTCGGGATACTTGTCTCGCATTTCTGTCTCTAGCTCCCATGTGAATTCTTCGGACTTATCGCGTCCCCATGCTACTTTTACCAAAGGAACAGACTTGTTCCTCAGCTGCTTGACTCCGCGGTCCACGATTCTCGTAGGGGGAAGATTGAAAGTCAGGTCGTCCCTTAACTGAACATGCTCTGGCTCTAAAACGTGGCTAGGGTCGGACTCATACTTCCTTAACTGAGAGACGTGAAAGACGTCATGAAGATTAGAAAGATTAGGGGGTAAGGCTATTTTGTAGGCAACTGTTCCTATCCTTTGAAGAATTTGGAAGGGACCAAGGAATCGGGGGCTCAACTTTTTGACTTTCATGGCTCTCCCTATGCCTGTAGTGGGGGTAATCCTAAGGAACACATGTTCTCCCTCTTCGAACTCCAAGGGCTTGCGCCGCTTGTCCGCATAGCTCTTTTGTCTACTTTAAGCAGTGAGCATCCTATCCCGGATCCTCTTGATTTGTTCCGTCGTCTCCCTCACTACATCAGGTCCTAAGACACTTTGCTCCCCAGGCTCATACCAACACAAAGGTGATTGGCACTTCCTTCCATACAACGCCTGCAAATGCGGTGCCATACCGATGCTCGCGTGATAACTGTTGTTATACGCAAACTCGATCAAAGGCAAGTACTTATCCCAACTTCCCCTTTGGTCTAACACACAGGCTCTTAGCATGTCCTCTAGGGTTTGGATCGTCCTTTCGGATTGTTCGTTTTTTTGTGGGTGGTAAGCAGTGCTCAAGCATAGCTTTGAACCAAACGCCTTTTGAAAGGCTCCCCAAAAACGTGATGTAAATCGCGGATCACGATCCGAGATTATTGTCGACGGCACTCCATGTAATCTTACGATCTCTTGGATGTATAACTGAGCCAATTTATCTAAAGAGTATGTCACTCTAATAGGCAGAAAGTGTGCCGACTTGGTTAGTCGATCCACTATCACCCATATAGCATCATGGCCAGCTTGGGTCTTAGGCAATCCCGTCACGAAATCCATAGATATGCATTCCCACTTCCATTCAGGGATTGATAGGGGTTGCAACAAACCTGAAGGTTTTTGGTGCTCGATTTTCACTTTCTGACATACCAAACACTTACTAACCCAAGCGACTACATCCTTCTTCATTCCGAGCCACCAAAACATCTTCTTCAAGTCTCGATACATCTTGGTAACACCAGGATGAATGGTGAAATAGCTTTTGAGCCTCCTCCAAGATCTTCTCTCGGAGGTCACCATCTTGGGGTATGCAGATCCTTCCTTCAAACCTCCATATCCAATCCTCACCTCTTTCGAAACCCTTCAACTTTCCTGCCTAGAGAGAGAGAGAGAGTTAAGAAACTCTTCACATAGGTATTAGATCATGGAATTTTTGTAAAAAAAATTCTTAAAACCAATGACATTCTTTTCAAGTAAACAACATGTATCAAAGCATTGGCTAATTGTGTATCACAGTATCAATGCATGATCTATCAGAACATTAATACATAATGTATCAGAGCATTAAAACATATATAAATATATCACAAGGCAAGCATAAAACAAAGATAAACTAGAGCAAAAAAGAACAAATAGTATTACATCAAAATGATGGAGAAGTATCAAAGTAAATTAAAAATAAAAAATAAATTGTTCTTAAACGACAACAATAACAAAATGCAAGTGCTAAAAGATGATGATCTATGAATTTCTCTTCCTCAGCTTAATCCCCCTGTTTTTCTCAGCACAAGATTTTATCTTCTTTTTCTTTTCCCCCTTTTGTCATCAACAAAAAGAAGTGTACTAGAAATTAGGAACACCATTATCAGCCTCGGTGCCAAAGAAGATCTTGAGTATTCTGAAGAATCTGAAATAGAAGTTCTTCATGATGTCGAAGCTGGTCAGCCTGCTCAATATGAGCACTAGTTTGATCGCTGATTCTTGTTCATTTGCTTCTTCAGCAGGCTCCTTAATGATAGGCTCTATTAAAGCACTTAGCCTAGCCTTTTCACTTTTGAGCAAGTTGTCCTCTCCTTCAAATGAGGAATATTCTACTCGCTCTTCTTCTCTAACTGCTTATTCTTCTCCTTCTTCTCATCATCAGATTTAGTGACAGTGACTTGATAGCCAGCCTCTTGATATTTTGTGGCATTTTTCATTAGTATGGAGATTCTTGATTCACCCTTAGGCATCTGTTTGCATTTGAGCCAAACATCTTTCCTACTGATGACTTTCACTGGTTTGGCCGCCATCTGAGTTTCTAGAGAGACAGACTCCTGTTTTCTTTTTGTCATTCTTTCTTCAAAACAATGAAGCAGAGTGGACTTCTCCTCTTCTTTCTCCTCAGGCTTACTCTCTATGAGCACTAGTTTTCTCTTTCCTTTAGCTTTCTCCCATTGAGACTCGACCTTCTGGGAGGCTTCTCTAGCTTGATTACCTCTTGTCCTGGGATTTTGCCTTGTTGGTTCAGAAATTTAGAGGATGAACCTTTTTCTTGAAGTTCTGAAAGAAGAATGTGTGAATGAAGCTCCTTCCAAAGATCATATGTCTCAATGAGAAGTGAAAAGCGCATATGTTGGAGAAGCCTAGTCAATAATGTAACACCCTAAAAATTATTTAAAAACTAATTTGAGCTTTATTAATCATAATTTCAAAAATCTGACAGTTTTAGTAATGATGAGGATGGCCTAACAGATGTGTTAAAAAAAATTCAAGCAAGGTGAATAGTAACCTTACGGGCTCCACGGGCCCGTCAGGACAGCCGAAACCCCAGAATTGGGACTCAAAGATGCCCAAAACTGAGGAAACATAGGGTTAGGGCGAGAAATAGTTATAAATATATATTTTATACCTATTATTAGTTTTCATGCAATGTCTTATTACCCAGGTACGGTGTTGTACCTATTCGGTAGAGTTTTGATGTGGTTTTTGACATTGTACAAGTTACTTGGTGGCCAAGTAGCCTTTACTAACCACTTTATGCTAGGTGGATTGTAATCAAGTTTTAATCTTGATCTTTTATTTAATATCTTTTACTCGAGAGCCAATATCTTATTCGTTTGGTGGAATTTTGGTGCACGGTTTCAACAACGAAAAAGCTACTTGCTCACCATGTTAAAGTAAGCCACTTATCTTGAGCCAAGTGGATAGCCAAGATTCATTCTTTGACTACCAAATTAAATCCTAACCATCCATTTTATATCTTTCTTTAAGAATTCTCCTTTTATATTATAATAACCAAACATTCCTTACAAGCTTCCTTACATGATCTACAATACCCTAATATTTAACTCTACACGTCCAGGACGTTCTCAAGTTAATTATTAGTTATTACTCGTTTATTCCGGTTTTTAATTTTAATGTTAGAAAATACTTAGTGAAAATATGAGTAAATTTTTTTTTGAAATTAAAGATGAAAACATGAGCCACACATAAAATAAAAACTATGTCGTTTGTTTAGCAGATAACATAAAGGAAACTTATCATACTATAAGTGGAACATAAGAATATAAACACAACTAACCATCAAAATTATATAATAAGAGTTTTACCATACACCAAGTCACATAATAGTAGCATTAGACCCACCATTATATGTTAAGCCGATACAGTCATCCATGCGCAATATAAAGAAACTGAAAATACATACATCAGAATCCTCACCTACCCGAGTGCACCTAAAGTAGATAAGCCCTAAAAGCAAAAGAAGGCTACCCTATGTAAGATATACATGCATGCACTACAAGATCTGCTACCGACTCCAACTGTTGCCTATCCCAAGGGGGAAGTACATAACTAATCCACTGGTCCAGTTCCACCGGAGTGGCCAAACAGTGAGCGGGTTGGGCATGAGCTCCACGATTGGGTCACATCGCCACTCCAACTCCTTGCATTAGCTGAGTCACTGTAGCCTCACTACCTCCACCTATCTCCATAGGTACAGTGAGGGAAACCAACAGATAGTATCTGGGTGGCTGAGTCCTCGGATGGGTCAGTCTCAGAATAAGTGGGAGGTGAGCGGGGAACATACTCTGGGTAGTCCCAGACAGTTGAGGTAGCAGTAGGGGTGTGACACTTTTACTATCCATAGGGGCACGTGCACTCAAAGAGAAGATCATCGGCAAAAGGTGAAGTGCATGAGAATCGGAAACTAGAGACTGGATGGCAAACGGGCAGTCCAAGAACACAAACAAGCAAACGGAGCAGCGGCCCACAAAATGGTATGACTGGTGTGTGGCATCAAAATGGAGCTCCCAAGTCGGTGCATCAACAAAAATCACGAACAATGTCATCGTCCTCTGAAGACGCGATGGAAAGAAAGATAGACGGAGTGAGAAACTTGATAAAGAATCTCAACAGGGTGTCCTCTTATCCTAGTTACATCATCTACGCCCTCAGGAACCTCAAGTTTCATTATAAAAGAGTGAAATGCATAAAGTCCATTTATTAAGTTCTAAAATACCAATTACCAAGAACCGTTCATTTTAATATGAGTCTGGGATGTTATGAATGCATCATACCTCATCATGAAATGCATGTCAATACAAGGTGCAACATACTATATATAGAGACATAAGTGATGTAACATCCCCTGCTGCTTTATGGATTGATGATTGTCCCCACAAACCAACACAGGTCTTTTTAGCATGCTTTGTCTTCACTCACACGCTTCCTAGGAAAACTTCCCAGGAGGTCACCCATCCCAAAATTGCTCCAAGTCAAGCACGCTTAACTATGGAGTTCTTTCAGTTTGGGCTACCGAAAAGAAGATGCATCTTGTTGGTATAGGTAGTACAAATCAATTCATATAAGCCCTCCTTAACTGTATAGTCCCATACCTATACAGTCTCAGGATCCCTCTCATTCGGGTGTGTAATCGGTTCATTCATGTACCCCTCCGCTTTCGAAGTCTGCTGGGAGCCGCTCCTTGTCTGTGCCTGCTTGCACCGGCGATCACTCCCCGACTTCGCAATCCCCGGGCATTACATGCCTACCAGCTTCCGCTTGGTTCGTCCCCGAACCACACCGTACTGGGAGAGGTGCAAGCTCTGATACCATTTGTAACATCCCCTGCTGCTTTATGGATTAATGACTGTCCCCACAAACCAACACAGGTCTTTTCAGCATGCTTTGTCCTCACTCACACGCTTCCTAGGAAAACTTCCCAGGAGGTCACCCATCCCAAAATTGCTCCAAGTCAAGCACGCTTAACTATGGAGTTCTTTTAGTTTGGGCTACCGAAAAGAAGATGCATCTTGTTGGTATAGGTAGTACAAATCAATTCATGTAAGCCCTCCTTAACTGTATAGTCCCATACCTATACAGTCTCAGGATCCCTCTCATTCGGGTGTGTAATCGGTTCATTCATGTACCCCTCCGCTTTCGAAGTCTGCCGGGAGCCGCTCCTTCTCCGTGCCTCCTTGCACCGGCGATCACTCCCCGACTTCGCAATCCCCGGGCGTTACAAGTGACATACAGAGAACATGGTAAACATGGCATGAATTAAATCCATTTATTTTTTAGGTGACTTAATCTATTCTTTTCTCTCATTGGGGCCACCCTATTATTCTCTCCTCTTGAGAGTTCTAGGTTATGAGCTCATACCTCACTAGTCATGACTAGCATGTTCTTATCCCCATGATAAGTTAACACCCGACTCTTAAAGTACGGGATAGGGGACAAGGATCACCTTTCATAACCTTTAATTTGGGGAGTCTAAAGAATCACTTCCTTATTGGATCACCTCTTATAAACTTTAATTCGGGAAGTCTAGAGGATCACTTCCACATGATTTATGTCACCATAACCTTAGCATGATATATTTGAGATGCAAAAGCACAAACATATCATATAATGTCACATGCTTTCATATTACTTCAACATATGCATCTTAAACATTCCAAGTGTAATCATAACATGCCACACTAAATCTTGTAACTAGTAACCAAGTATGCAAACATAGTTATCACATAAATTCTCAAATATATCATAAACCCATCATCTCATAAGCACTTTCATTATCCCTTAAATGATTAAAACTCTAAATCGGGTAAACCTAACTTTTGTATTTATTTTTTTATGCATCTAAGGGATCAAATACAATGATTTCCACTAATTATTAACCTCAAGAATATCATAAAACAATGTTGGATAGGTTTGGGCAGAAATGAAAATTGAGCAATTTTGGTGTTCTGCAAGTTGCGTTTTTGACCATTTCTCATTACCGACTTTTCCTAAGATGCTAGAATTAATTCCTAAATGATTTATTAGTGATTCTTACACATATATACCTAATATAATACACTTCTACCATTTTTAAACATGCTGAAACAGAAACTATAATTTCAGTTTTTAGAAAGCTTTAGAAGTCACATTTTTTATCCTTTTTAGTTACTAGACTTGCCTAAGGTGCCAAGAATAATTATCACATCAATTAATAGTAGTTCTCACACATCTAAACTACTCCAAAAAGCATTCATCAAATCTGGAAAGGTTAGAACAGAATCCAAAAATTAATTCTCCATAAGCATGCAAAATTGCAATGATAAGCATTTCTAGTAACTAGTCTTAGAATTGATTCTAGGTCAAGGAACAGTCTTATAATTAATTTATCCTTTTGGAAACACAAGTAAATGTCCTTAGGTTAGTAGCAAAATCAGAGGGCTCAATGATAAGATCTTGGTTATGTAAATCATGTTTTAAACTTTAGGAATTAACATTTTCTTCAAAGGAAAATTGCAAGACACAAGTTTTTGAAAACCTCAAGATAATAATGCACCAAACCTTAAAACTTTATTCCTTTGAAATCAAAACAATTTGTAAAGACAAGTGCCCATGGTGTAACATCCTCCTAATTACCATGTTTTACTCAAGCGTTAACATAGTAATTAGAAAAGTATTACTTACATTCATAATCCATACTAGTCGAAAGAAAGGAAATCAAATGATTTAGGCACATATATCGTCAAACTCGTATATACATATATGAACATCATTTTTAAATTTGTAATATGTACATTGTACTAATACTACACTGGTTAACTTCTAAGCTAATCAGGAACTTAGTTCACAAAAGAAAGGAACACTTCCAGTATCTAATCTAACCTGCTCAAAGTCGAGGTCCAGCAAAATTTTATACAAATAAAAATGGACCTCACAACATTTAATAGGATCAATCTGTAGGTTAGCAGGTCACTAGTATTAAACTACCACTATATACATATCAGGAGTCCCTGAAGATCTCACGTCCTACTAGATGAAACCATTGGCCATTGGTATGATAGCCTCACCTCTACCCGGCACATCAGGACCCTCCTGTGGGTCTGAGTCTGAAGACGAGAATGAAGAGGGATCATCTACTGGAGAGGGTGCTGGTGGTACAGGCGGGACACCAAATATCACTGGGTGTGCCAAGTGGAGAGGCACACCATAAGGGAAAGCAAGGTCAAAGTCAGCTGTAAATATAGAAGTACTAAAGGAACGACCGAAAAACACATAAACACGAACTTGCGAGTAACCTACTACATAAAGGGAGTCGAGAGCAGGATCATAATGCCACACCCACTGTGGCGAGTCAAGGTAAAACACTAGTGACGACATCTGCTGGATCTGATTAACACAAAGTAAATGCAACCGTAGGGATGAGAATATTATAAAATCCTCAGTAGGGTATTCCCTCAGGTATAATGTAAAATATAAATGATAAACTCATTCATGTGCGAATACTCATGCAAAACTATGTGTATCAATATCAATGTATATACATCATGTAAAATCAAGTACAAGTATAATAATGATTCGTTCATTGTTCTTTTTCTCATTAACATAGAAAACATCAAATGGTATCTGTAGTGAAATCACTCCACAAGAACTATTGACTACTAAGACAGGAGCTCATTCCTATACGTCGATATGTCTACCGACTCATCAAATTCCCAAGGAAGTTCTTACTTTTGCCTTCCTTCTTCAACCACATAAGCCTTGTCTCTATTTTCCCCATATGTTAAAAATTTGCACAATTACAAGTCATATTTTCTCTTTTATCACCATAATACTCACATCATATATTTCTTTTATTCAAGGGCATTCTTACATCACAAGTAAGTATTTAATTCCATTGGAGTCTCATAAGCATTCTTTAAAATATCTGTCATGTATACATATACCATATACTTGAATTAAATACCATGCTATCATTAAATTAAGACATTCTCACTGTTTCAACACCCTGATAGATTTACTACTCCAGGAACAATATTTAATTTCCACATCAAATGACTAATACAAGAGCCATAAAAATTTTCTATGACACTTCAATATGTCTAAAAGACCTTGTAAAAATTTCACAACAAAAGGTGTTCTCTAACCTTATCAAATAAATTGTGCAAATTTGGTGGTCAGAGACCACTTGTTCACAACTTAGATCAAGATTCTCATAATTTTTTATCCTACCAATTGATTGAATAAACTCAAAATAAAATTCACAGTTGCAATTCAATGTGTTTTCAGCTAAAAATTTCAAAGAATAACTCCATCATTTACTATGATAATAAAATCACACAATTTTACTGCCTCAGCTTCAATATTTCAGGCAGCATAGTCACAACTTTGGTTCTTGAATTTTTAAACACAGAAAAAGTGCCTAGAATGACTCCAACTTTTTACTAGAGACTCCCTAACATGTTAATTACATCCCATAAAATTTTCCACTAAATCCAAGATCTCTTAATATTTCAGAAAATTTGACAAAATTTGCTGCTTACTTCAAACCGGGATTTTCTAGTAACAATGTTCAAGAATCATGAATTTTTTTCAAGAAGATAAAATCCTTAACATGACCAAAGAAAATCATGCGATTTTCTTAGGATGTTAACTTCAATATATAATTTTTATAGTTCATAAAACTGAACACAATTGCACTAGAAAATTTGTCAACAAGTCCTGCCTTGTTGAAATCCAAAAATCCAACAAACCAATTCAAAGTCTCTCTTGATAAAAATGATTTTTTCTTAACACCAAACATTCCACCAAAATTTATACATCAATATCAACATATTATCAACCAATAAAATCAGAAATTTTCAGACAAACCAATCAGAATCTCCAGAGTAAATTTTGAAACAAAAGAGGACAAATAAACCCTACCCTTGGTAGCTAATGTTTCTTTATCTTTTGCATACTTCAAGATATATGTTCTCTAACCCAAAGCTCTTGAAACACACTTAAATCCTCCCCTAATCAGTGATGATTGAGGTATTAAACTGAGGTTTTGAAAAATATAATCGGTTATATTTGTGGAAGTTGAAGTGTAGAATAAGTTTACTTAAGGAAGTTTTTAATTCTAACAAGATTTAGCCTAGGATTTTGGAGGTTGAAAACTCAAAGTATCAAGGGTTTTGATGAAGGAAAACTGCGTACTGGCCTGGTACCCACCGCGGCCTTGGCCGGTGCCTGCCTGGTGCCCACGACGGCCATGGCTGGTGCCTGCCTGGTGCCCAGCGCGTGCTGGCCTGGTACATGGCACGACCTTGGCTGGTGCCTGCGTGGTGCCCACCACGGCCATGGCTGGTGCCTGGCGCGGCTTGGCCCGGTGCATGCCTGGTGCCTAGCGCGTGCTGGCATGGTGCCTGGCACGGCCATGGCTGATGCCTGCGTGGTGCCCATCGCGGCCATGGCCGGTGCCTGGCACGGCCTTGGCTGGTGCCTGCTTGGTGCCAAGCGTGGCCTGGCGCGATTGCCGCACTTTGCCCGGTAGCGTCTTCGGCCTGGTGCCCATGCGGCCATGGCTAGTGCACGCTGGTGCCCAAAGACGGCCTTGGTGATCGGCCGGTGCCGGCACGGCCATGGCTGGTACCTGCCTGGTGCCCGGCATGGCCATGGCTGGTGCCTGCCTGGTGCCTACCGCGTGCTGGCCTTGTGCCCGCCGCGGCCTTAGTCGATGCCTGCCTAGTGCCCACCACGGCCATGACTGGTGCTTGCCTGGTGCCTAGCATGTGCTGGCATGGCGCCTGGCACGGCCATGGCTGATGCCTGGCTGGTGCCCACCGCGGCCATGGCTGATGCTCGCCGGCACTGCACGGCCTTGGCCGGTGCTTTGCTGGTGCGGCGTGGCTGGCGTGGTGCACACGCTTTGCCAGGCGTCGGCTGGTGCCCATGCGGCCATGGTCGGTGCTCGCCTAGTGCCCAAAGACGGCTGGTGCGCAGACGGCCATGGCGGTACCGCCTAGTGCCCGGTAGCGTCGGCCTGGTGCCTGACGGCCATGGTCGGTGATCGCCGATGCCCACCACGGCCTTAGCTGGCGTTGGCTTGGTGCCTATCACGGCCATGGCCGGTGCACCGCTGGTGCCTACCGGCTTTGGCCTGGTGCCCTTGTGACCTTGGCTGCACGCTTAGTGCCCACCACGGCCATGGCTAGTGCCTACCAGGTGCCCACCGCGGCCATGGCCAGTGCCTGCCTGGTGCCCGCCGCGGCCTTGGCCGGTGCCTGCCTAGTGCCCACCACGGCCATGGCTGGTGCTTGGCGCGGCCTGGCCCGGTGCATGCTTGGTGCCTAGCGCGTGCTGGCACGGTGCCTGTCTGGTGCCCAATGCGGCCATGGCTGGTGCCTGCCCGATGCCTAGCGCGGCCTGGCCCGGTGCATGCCTGGTACCTAGCGCGTGCTGGCACGGTGCCTGTCTGGTGCCCAATGCAGCCATGGCTGGTGCTTGCCCGATGCCTAGCGCATGCTGGCATGGTGCCTGGCACGGCCATGGCTGGTGCCTGCCTGGTGCCCACCGCGGCCATGGCCGGTGCCTGCCTGGTGCCTAGCGCGTCCATGCTCGGTGGATGGAATTTCACTAGAAATCCATATAAGACAATTGGCCCGAGCGAATGTTATGAAATTTGGTGGGCTCATTACAAATAGCATAATGAATATGCCTGCAAAAAAATCAGATCAAAATGCATTGTCTAGACCCATGTGTGTCGGGTGCCTTGCACGGCCCTGCCCCGTGCCTAGCCTGTGCATGCCCGGTGCATGGAATTTCACTAGAAATCCATATATGACAATTGGCCCGAGCGAATGTGATGAAATTTGGTGGGCTCATTACAAATAGCATAATGAATATGCCTGCAAAAAATCATATCAAAATTCATTGTCTAGACCCATGTGTGCCGGGTGCCTTGCACGGCCCTACCCGGAGCATGCTCGGTGCCTAGCCCGTGCATGGAATTTCACTAGAAATCCATATATGACAATTGGCCCGAGCGAATGTGATCAAATTTGGTGGGCTCATTAAAAATAGCATAATGAATATGCCTGCAAAAAATCAGATCAAAATTCATTGTCTAGACCCATGTGTGCCGGGTGCCGTGCACGGCCCTGCCCGGTGCATGCCCAGTGCTTGGAATTTCACTAGAAATCTATATATGACAATTGGCCTGAGCGAATATCGCGAAATTTGGTGGGCTCATTACAAATA
>CM062374.1:13641741-13646741 GCA_031216125.1 Dalbergia cochinchinensis | reverse complement strand
TTTAAAATGCTTATAGTGGCTAGTTTCTCTTGGAACAATTTTGAACTTCAAAAAAACATATTGTCAACCATTTTAACTTGTCAAAACCCTTATAATTCTAAGAACATACCCACAATGTTTTTGAGTACAACATATGTTTTGGAAAGGCTTAAAACATGAGCTATAGGCTCTTGTGACTAAATAAACTCCTCTTGGAGCTATCTTTATCACATGGCCAAGATGTACATTCCAAGAATGTTTTCCATGGTTAACCTCTTCTCAAGATGAAATGGGCAAATCTTTGAGCTCTAGTATCTTAGATGATGACATAAAATAAACGTGCTATGCACTTCATTTTAGAGTCCTTTAGAAAGTAAAGTGATAGCTCAAAGTAAATATGAAATGCATATCCATTTTCATTCTTTGAGTTTAGTGAGGACTTGAAATATAAAATGAGATGCAAAGCTTGGAATTTAAACGTGCATAATGCAAGTTCATTCTTAGTCTTGGGGTTTAGTGGTTGCATAGAAATAAACGTGCTATGCAAAGCGTAAAGTAAACGTGAATGCAAGTTGCTTTTGTATCTTGTCTAGAGCTCTTATAAGATTTTAAGGAGGAACATAGTCCCAACCCAAAACTCATCTTCACAAGAAAAGAAAAACCATTGGTACCAAGGCTTCAAGAGAAAACATGACTTCAAGAGTCATGGGAGTGGTCAAGTCTTAACAAGGAAGGAACCATTTTTGAATCTCTAGGGACCAAGATCTTGATGATCCAAGCATCAACATCCTAAGTCCTCATCATTGAGTACATGGCTCCCTTCAAAACAAATATTTAAACAAAGTTCATGATAAAGGAGAAAGCAAAACCAAAACCATGCTTGGTTTAGGGCCAAAGCTTCAAGCTTTAGAGTTTGTTCATGTGACAAGCATCAACATGAAGCTCTCATCATCAAGCTTACATTTTTCCCATGTAAAAAGGCTCCATGGCCGAAAACATAAGAAGGAAAATGAAGAAGATCCAAAATGTTCAAGAGAAACATAAACTCCTTTAACTAAACTTGTAAAGAATGCAACTTTCTTTAAGAAAAACTCAAGCTTTAGAGGTCTCATGGACTCATGGTCACATCTAGAGAACACTCATCATCAAGCCATCATATTCAAGGCCTTGAGGCCGAAAAACTGAGGGGAAGAAAAGGAAGAAACCAAAAAGAAAGCAACATAGAGGTTCAACCATTCATCAACTCCCAAACAAGATTCAAGCATAAGAATCAGAGACATGTTTAGAAAGAGTTCCCTACCTTGTGTCTTGGAAAAGGAGGAGAGAACTTGAGCTTGAGGAACTCTTGGGAACTTGAGGGGAAAAGAAATGAGAAAGCTTGAGACTTTGAGAGAAAACTAGCACCTACTCTTGGCTCAAACCTTTGCAAAAGACCAAAGTGATCAAAGGCTCACCAAGGCAAGCTATTTATAGACAACTAAACCATGGATGTGTGGATGGGAAGGCTGGCCGAATTTTTGGCCACAAGGAGAAGGAAAACCTCTTTGAGTTGTCATTCCAAAGTATGGTCATAAGTGTAGCTAGGTGTAGCCTATGACATGTCTTGAAAATGTGACCTATTTTTTAAAATCTTGAATGAACAAAATCACTAAAATTGGGACTGCAAAAAGGAGGAGGAAACCGTGTGGTTTCATGGCCCAAGAAGAAGAAAATATCTTCTTGACTTGTCAACTCAAAGCATGGTTTAGATGTAAAGGAAGCATAGTCTATGTATAGCCTTTTAAGAAAACTTTGAATGACTAGATAAAATATAGTTCTTTTTGAATCTTGAAAGACATAAATATTTAAATTTAGAAATGAATTGAAAACCTTGATTGACTATATACTTTTTTCTTTAAATCTTTGAATGACATTTTTCTTGAAAGATGGACATTGATTGAAAAGAGTACAAGACATGTGTCATAGGGTAGCTTGACAACCTAGTCTAACCTTTATTGACTTCTAAAGAGAGGGTGGTGCCAATTGGGCAACCTTGGGGAGGAAGGATATATCCTCAAACCATGTTCTAGAAGTGTGCTTTGGTGTGACATAGATTAGTCTTAGGATTAAAAGTTGCTAAGCAGGTACTTAGGTGCACTAATAGGTTAATTAAAACCACAATTCCTAGGTTAGAGGTGGTCTAGAAGGATTAGAAGTCAACACCTCTAAGACTAGTGATGTAGGTGTGACAACTTGTCTTGAAAGGAAAAGTTGATGTGAATAGTGGAAACACTATTCGACACTATTCATGATTCTTATTCCTTTTTAAAGAATAAGACTAGGATGAGATTTGAATTTTTCCTAAGCAATTTTAGTTTCCAATTAATTCTAAATGATGGTTTTGGCTCTAGATTAATTATGGAAATTAATTAACCTTTAATTAGAGCCTAATATTGCTTAGGTTTGGAGTTAAACGGCTCATTAAGCCGAAAATGCAATATGCAGGGGCAAAATCGTAATTTTTACCAAAAGTTGCCCGGGATCTCCGGGACTTAAACCAACATAGTTTATGCCTTAAAATCATGGTTTTGAACCTCAGAACAAAGTCCGGGTCAAAACGGAACTTAATACTGCCTTAATTCTGTTATGGGGGTATTTTGGTCATTTACGCGCAAAAATCTCAGAAATGAGGTTTTCCTGCTTTGTTAGGCACTCATGCTCATACAATCCCCTTCATATAACATATGAACCCTATGAGGATGGCCAAAGCCGGCCGTCCTCGTGTTTCGGGTAAAAATGACCTCAGGGGCAATTTGGTCATTATGAAAGTTTAGCGAAAATCGGGGCGTTACATTTTACCACCGGGGACAGTCGAAGCTGCTCAGCAGCCTGCCTTCCCCAGGTGTTGGGACCGAGGCACGCTCTCACGGTCTCGTCCCGGCACAACAACAACAAACCCCGGCGCGAAAAGCGCCAAGGAAGCAAACAATTGCACGGCACGTCCCGTCGACCCGGTAGCGGTGCTCGTACGGGGGACGTCGCAACACTCGAGTCCAAAACGACTCTCGGCAACGGATATCTCGGCTCTTGCATCGATGAAGAACGTAGCGAAATGCGATACTTGGTGTGAATTGCAGAATCCCGTGAACCATCGAGTCTTTGAACGCAAGTTGCGCCCGAAGCCATTAGGCCAAGGGCACGCCTGCCTGGGTGTCACCAATCGTTGCCCCAACCCGTGCGCCTCAGGCCACGGAGCGGGGCGAATGCTGGCTTCCCGTGAGCACAGCCTCGCGGTTGGCTGAAAATCGGGTTCGTGGTGGATTCGACGCCATGACAGACGGTGGTTGAGTATGTTCTCGAGGCCAGTCATGCGCGCGATGTAACGCCCCAATTTTTACTGTAATTTTTACTGTCATTAGAAATTACTCAATTACCGAATTATCGTAGGTAATTATTACATAAGATTTGAGGCCGAACAATCCTCAATAAAGGAATATAACATTAGAAGAGAGGTTAGGAACGATTCATGCGAGAGTCGCAAATCCCGAATTTTTGTACGTATAAAATGACCAAAATGCCCCTGAAGTTATTTTACTCAGAAAATGAGGATCATGGGCCCCACCTATTCTCAAGGGGATATTTTGAGGATAATAAGGGATTGTTTGTGTCATGTGTGTTAATAGAGCAGAAGGATCTCAATTTTGAGTTCCGATGCGCGAAATGACCAAAACGGCCCTGCGGCTGGTTTAACTCCGATGTGCGTGCCGACTGAGCCCGAACCTCACTAAAATGTTTTAAAATGTGTTTTTAAGCCATCATTAACCATTGGTTAAGCTCGGGTGGCCTTGGGCAGTTTTAAAGTGAAAGTACGATTTTGCCCCTTTTTTGGGCAGTTTTGCGAATTTCGGGATTTTTGATTCGTATACTGAAACCTAAGCAATATTAGGCTCAAATTAAAGCTTATTAAATTCTAAATATTAATCTAGAGTCAAAATTATGTATTTAGATTGATTAGAACCCAAAATTGCTCAAAAACACCCAAATTGCTTACTAATTCACTTAAACCCTTAACCGTAAATTCTCTAAATTACATGAATACCTTGCCTACACCTAAATAATGCATGGAACACACAAATTTCACTTCTTTGGGCTGTAATGGATGAAATTATTGATGTCATTATGCAGCTGAATTATTGCCAAAAGTTGCACTAATACAAAATGCCAAAATGTCACCATAAGAGACATAATTCCTTAATTTCATACAACTTTGTCTAAAATGATTTTTCCTCCCTTATTTCTCCTGCAAAATTCCGTCCACTACCTCATCATTTTGGCCAATTAGAAGCCTCAAAATCTTCTATAAATAGGCTTGCTTGAGTGGTCTTGGAATGCTTGGTTCATAACTAATTTTTAGGAGCACCAAAAACTTTCTTTCTTCCTCCTCTTTGGCTGAATTCTTTCTTCAATTTTTTCAAAGAGATTTTGTTTCATTTCACTTCAAGAAACCAAGTTCTCTTCCTCTTCTTCAACTCAGATTAGGTAGGGAGTAGTTTCTAAATTTATTTCTATGCTTTGAGGAGTTGTGTTTTTAGCTCAAAATGATGAAATTATGAACTTACCTTAGCTTTTCATTTTGGTTTTCCTCTTCAATTTTTCTTTAACCAATTCAACCATATGGCCTAGGTGAAACTAAGATGATGGCTTGATGATGAGGACCTTGAGGGTGGGTTGTAAATCCATCACAAGTTAGACCTCTAAAGCTTAAAAATTCCACTTGATGCAAAACTTTAAAGAATAATGCTAAAACAAAGATTTTTAGTTTAGAACTTGAAAGATGTATTTTCCTTTTATGTTTTATTTCTTGTTAAGATATGTATTGGGTTGAATTTATAATTCTTTTAAAGTCTTGAAGGAGCTCTAGTAAAGAAACAAAATGAATTTGCATCCATGATTAAGTTTATGCTTTGCATAACCATGTTTACCTCCTATGTCATCACTAAATTTTCAAGAATGAATAAATGAACTTGCATTTCTCATGTTTA
>CM062374.1:13621741-13626741 GCA_031216125.1 Dalbergia cochinchinensis | reverse complement strand
TTAAACTACATAAACATGCATCATACTTCATTGCATATATCCATAGGCCATATAAGTTTCAACACATGAATATAGCCTTCACAAGATATCAACCCCATTCATGCCATCAAATTTATCAACATTTACGCTTAAGCCCCAAAGGGTCAAATCACAATTTCTCAAAGGTTACGGGTCAAAATGCAAATACCCCTTTGTAACACCTTCTCACAAACTAGAGATCTTTAACATTAACCAATACTTTTAATAGACATATAACTATTAGAAACCGTTATAAACTCATCGTAAAAACCTTTTAAGACCATAAACCAAATTTCAATACATTTTAGGGGTCAAAGTGCAAAATCGCTTGTTTTTAATATTTAACGATGACCGAAATTTCTAAAAATTTATATAAACTTCATAAATGGTATTTTGGACTCATGGACACATTCAACATCATTAGTAGCTTTAAATAAAATCATTTGGCTGAAATAACATAGTTGATAGTTCAAAACACAACTTTCTGCATTTTGCACAACGACCCAAACTAACACTTGTAACTACCCTTTTATGCGTCTATGGTACCAAAAATAATTTTTACAATAACTATTAGCGATTTAAACTCATCTAAACATCCTAAATCAGTAACCTTTCCAGGTCTAAAGGATTAGATCAGAATACTACAATTTTAGCATTTAAAATCATGAGAAAAACCGTATTCTTAATCCTTTATAATTTCTAGGTCTTTCAAAATTTCTTTGTACAAATTTAAAGACAAGATCATACCTAAAAATAAAGTATATCAAGATTTAAATCAGAATTATATAAGTGCCAAAAATAAATAGATGAGAAGTGTCCATGATCAAAGTTGTCATTTAAAATAAAACAAGTAAATCTTGAACTTTAGGATTTAAATGATAACTAGAATCATAAACTTGTCTTGTAACCTTATTATTATCATTATAAGGTGATAACTTGGAAATATAAATATGAAATGCAAGGCTTGAAATATAAATATAAAGATGCAAATTCATTCTTAGGTATTTATGATTTAGGTGACAACTTGAAAGTAAATATGAATATGCGAGTTCATATTATTATCTTCAAGAATTAAAGTGATAACTTGGAATATAAATATGATTATGAAAAGCTTGAAATATAAATATGATATGCAAGAACTTATAATATAAATATGGATGCAAGTTCATTTTTATGTCTTATTAAGCTTAAAACTCAAGACTTAGTAACTCCTTTAGAAATCTCTTGTCATCAAGAATTAAATCTTGGGCTTTAAAGGACATTTAAATGATGGATTCACAACCACCACCATGATTCCTCATCATCAAGCCATGGTCATTATCAAATCATAAAAATCAAAAATATAAAGGAAGAACAAAAGAAAGAACATGAAATAAAATCCCTACCAAGTTGTTTCTTTGTTAATTAAAGCAAGAGCTTGATCTTGTATGAGATATCAACGACAAAAATCTGATCTTAGTGATGGTATATATTTGGCCAAGTGAAGATGAAATGGTGGGAGGATTTTTGTTGTGTTCTTGTGTTTGGATATGGAAAGTTTAGGTGCTTAGGGGTTGGTTTATGGTATGTATGTGTTTGTTTGAGCTTGGGAACTTGGATGGATATCAAGAATGGAGTCTCTTGGAGGTGGAGAAGGAAGAAGAAGAGAGCTTTGTATTTAGAGAGAGAAGAGAGGATTTTTGGCTAATTTTTGTAAGCAAGACTACAATAAAAAATGCAAATGGTAAGAATGAATGTTTGTGTGTGAATTAGACTTGGAAAAACACATATTTATAGGGATTTTGGGGGGTGAGGCAGCTGCATTAATGGCTATAATGGGGAGTATTTTTTCAATTTTTGTGAGTGGTAGGACATATATTTGATGGGTATTTAATTTGTAATGGTTTAGAAATGATAAATTAGTGTAAGTGGCTTAACCATCAAGAGTTTAAAATTCCTCAAGACAAGATTAAATGGCCACCACTTATAGTGGAAATTTTAGTGCTAATAATCTGAAGTAATAAAACAAAAATAAATCTAAAATATATTTTATTTTTGAGAAAAAGAAATTGTTAGTGGAAAAGAAATTGATAAACTAAAGTAAGTGCTTAATAATCAAATATTTAAGGTGCTCCACTACAAAATTAAATGGCCAACATATGTAGTGGAATTTTTAGTGCAAATAATCTGAAGTAATAAAACATAAATAAATATAAAATATATTTTATTTTTAAGAAAAGAAATTTAATACACTAATTTCCTATTATGTGTCTTAAGAACCGCTTATTAATTAAGAAAGAAAAATAATCTTTTCTAAAATAATCTTATGCTTTAAAATTACCTCAAATAATTATTTTGACTCAAGATAAATAAATAAAATTAATTTATCTTTAATTAGAGCCTAATATTGCTTATATTTATTTGATTACGTAAATAAGCTCATTTATTGTTAATTAGGGGCAAAATGGTAATTTCACACAAAAACTCCCCAAAACCACCCGAACATTTTCAAATATCAAATTACACATGTAATAAACATTTTGAACTCCCGGGCGATGACTAGGTTCAGAAATTACTTAATCTCGTGTTAAATTACCAAGGGGTATTTTGGTAATTTCACTTGCAGTAAAAAAATTGAAGTTGATATTTTCACATCTACAACACACATAATCCCCTTCAAGCATAAAAATAACCCCTTGAGGATAGCCTGGACTGGTCGTCCTTGATTTCGGGGCAAAAATGACCTTAGGGGCATTTTGGTCATTTGTACATTGAAAAATTGAAAATCGCGATTTTTGCACATATTGCTATTTAATCACCATATAATGTTATTCTAATATCAAATATCCTATTGAAGATGTCCTGGACCATTTTGGCCTCAAATCTTGTGTAGAAATGACCTAGGGGTATTTTGGTCATTTTGCATAGCAATAAAAATCGAGGCGTTGCATTTCTACCCTCCTTAAAAAGAATTTCGTCCTCGAAATTCGTTACCTGTGAATAGTTCAGGATAATGAGTCTTCATTTCTGATTCCAATTCCCATGTAAAATCCTTCATCTTACCTTGTCCCCATGCCACCTTAACCAAAGGTACAACTTTGTTTCTTAACTGTTTAACTTTTTTGTCCATGATCCTCGTAGGCGGTAAGTTGAAAGTCAGGTCCTCCCTTAATTGTACTTGTTCTGGCTCTAACACATGACCAGGGTCTGACTGATACTTCTTTAATTGGGAGACATGAAAGACATCATGGAGGTTGGATAGGTTGGGTGGTAAGGCTATTCGGTATGCTGCTGCACTCCGACTCGACTAAGGATTTCAAATGGACCAAGAAATCTAGGATTTAACTTCTTGACTCTCATAACTCGACCTATGCCTGTGGTAGGGGTGATCCTAAGGAATACATGTTCTCCTTCTTGGAATTCTAACGACTTTCGCCGTTTGTCCGCGTAGCTTTTCTCGGTCGACTTTGAGCAAAGGAGAATTCTATCCTTAATTCTCTTGATTTGTTCCGTTGTTTCCTCACAATATCAGGTCCTAACAAGTTTTGTTCCCGGTTCATACCAAAGCATAAAGGTGATTGGCATTTCCGCCATACAGGGCTTCATACGGTGCCATGCCGATACTTGCATGATAATCAAGTATTATAAGCAAATTCAATCAATGGCAAGTATTTATCCCAACTCCTCTTTGGTCCAACACACATGCCCTCAACATATCCTCCAATGTTTGAATGGTCCTCTCAGGTTTGACCATCTGCTTGAGGGTGGTGTCGTGCTTAAACACAACTTTGAACCAAACGCCTTTGAAAGGCTCCCCAAACCGTGACGTAAACCGCGGGTCTCGATTCGAGATTATTGTCGACGGTACCCCATGTAATCTTACGATCTCTTGAATATATAACTGAGCTAGCCTATCCAAGGAGTAAGTTACCTTGATAGGTAGAAAGTGGGCTGACTTGGTGAGTCGATCCACTATTACCCATATGGCATCATGACTCGCTTGGGTCCTCGGTGAGTCCACCACAAAATCCATTGAGATACTTTCCCACTTCCACTCGGGGATTGTCAGGGGTTGCAACATTCCAAAGGGTTTTTGGTGCTCAATCTTCACTTTTTGACAGACTAAGCACTTACTAACCTGTGCACACATCCTTCTTCAACCCAGGCCACCGTAACATCTTCTTCGTGTCCCGATACATCTTAGTGGTACCAGGTGAATGGTAAAATGGCTCTTATGAGCCTCCTTCAAAATCTCCTTCGAGGTCACCTCTGCTTGCATACAGATCCGGCCTTTAAACCTCCACATACCATCAGCACCTTGGGCTAAATCTTTTAACTTTCCACCAGATCGCTTCTAGAGTTTCCTGAAACTCACTATCCTCTCGTTGGGCTTGAGTGATATCTTTCATGAAGCCACTCGTCACACTAAGATGGCATGCCTTCATGCTCTTAGTGGTCAAGGTCATCCCCAGGTTCAGGTCTCTAAACCTTTCGATCAGCTCAACTTCCTTAACCATCATGTAGGATAGGTGCAACGATTCCCTACTTAAGGCATCGACCACTACATTGGCTTTGCCAGGATGGTAGTTTAACCCAAAATCATAGTCTTTCAAAAATTCCACCTACCTCCTCTGCCTCATGTTTAGCTCCTTTTGATCAAAGAGGTACTTAAGACTCTTATGATCGGAGAATACTTCAAACTTTTCCCCATACAGATGGTGTCTCCATACCTTTAAAGCAAACACCACAGCTGCTAATTCAAGGTCATGGGTGGGGTAGTTTGCTTCGTGAGGCTTGAGTTGCCTAGATGCATAGGCTACCACTTGCCTATTTTGCATCAATACACAGCCCAATCCTTTCCCTGAAGCATCACAATATACCTCGAAAGGCACATTAGGGTCAGGTAATACTAACACTGGGGTTATGGTTAATTTCGCTTTAAGCTCTTGAAAACTCTTCTCACATTCGGGAGTCCAAACAAAAGGGGCATTCTTCCTAGTAAG
>CM062374.1:13606741-13611741 GCA_031216125.1 Dalbergia cochinchinensis | reverse complement strand
TCGCCTTGGCATGCATGCCCTGCCCAGCTCCTGCATGTCTTGCATGGAATTTCGCTAGAAATCCATATATGACAATTGGCCCTGAGCGAATGTCACGAAATTTGGTGGGCTCATTAGAAATAATACAATGAGGATGCTCGCCAAAAATCAGATCAAGATTCACTCTCTAGACCCATTTTTTATTTTTTTTATTTTCCGATTTCATCTTTAAAAATTCATAAAAATTATTCCCTTGGAGAAAAATTACGTAAATTTGGGGGATAAGAAGATCTCATTTTTCTAAGGGTCCCTGCAAAAATCACATGAAAATACCATCTCTAGGTCCAAATTTTGGACTTATGTCCGCTTCGAAAAAGGCATCCACTTGTAAAAACTCGTTTTTGCAAAATAAGCTATTATAGGGGAGGTGAGACTCGCCAAACCATGCCCACGCTGGTTTGTCCCGAGGCGCCATGGGCACCCTGGCACCCGGCCCAAGGCGTTCTAAGGCCTTGGTGGGCGCTCACACCATGGCATAGAGGATGGCGGGGCGCAATGACCCGCTTTACACCGACTGCGGCGCCGCTTTAGCCGGGGCCGGCGAGGAGCGGATGCATCGCGGCGCTGGCCCCTATCTCGATAATCATATTTTTTGCCGCGCTGCATCTTGCTTCGAGGCGCTGCCTAGTCCGCCCCGCAATTGCTCGAAGACCCAATTGACAAATGCAAAGTCGCAAAGACGATGAAACACCGCCAAACGCTTATGATGCACAATGGGGGTGCCGCTCGCTTGTCCTCGATTAATTTGATCCCCTGGTTGCATCCCCATCGCCTTGGCGCCATGTTGTCGCCAAACCGACAAGCTGGTCCGCTTCAATGGGCTAGACGGGCGTTGTCTAGTGGCTTTCAGCACCACCTGACCTTGGTTGCCTTACGGGGTGGTGGTCTTAGTTGGGGCACTTGACACACAACGTGGCGTGGTTTTGACTAGCGCCGAGGATACGCTGGTGGCATCGCATCCGCCACCCCAGCTGAGGCGCTTCTATCTTTCCACAAAGCTGCTCGAGGCGCATAGGTAAGTGATGCGTGCACATCACTGATGCTGGGGTGGGCCAGAAGTTATGCTCGCCGAGGGCACCCGCACTGTGGAAATACACCCTCCCAACGCGGCGCTGGGGCGCTGTGGCATCGAATGACCCTTCTTTGTCCCGGATGGTTACGCAGTGTGGGGCGATTTGACCGCCGATTTAAATGTGCGTGATGCATCGCTGGCAGCTCGCCGGCCACATGTAGCGGGGTGGAGGCCCCGGATGCATCCTCATGGTTGAGTCCGTGGTTGAGCCACCGAGTGATGGATGGTTTTTGCATTGGGAAAGCGACGGCTCGAATGTTGATCGAGTTCATGCTCAGCGGCAAGCGGACCTGCGTTGTTGGATGTTTCCATTTGCCCGCATGGCTTTGGCCATGCGGGTGTGGTTGGTCCGCCGGTGTTGGGTCCAGCAAACGCGGGGCGGTGAGTGGTGATTTGATCGTGAGTGCTAGCCGCTCTTTGCATGTGCATCGAACGGCCTCGCGCAGCTTTTCTTCAATTGTCATCACGAGCCGCTGTGCTCCTCGGTGTGCCGCTTCGCGGCTCTCGTGTTGCCTACCCACAAAGTGGCACGTGGTATGTCCCGTGATCTCTTTTTCGCCTCCGACGCTTCGTAAAGGGTCGTTTGGGAACCCGACCGACCCGTGGTTCGCGCTAATCGCGGCGCGCTCTAATGGTTCTCGTGGCTCATACGAATCAATCGTTTTCTTGGATGCGGTGCATGTGGTACGACGGGTTGATCTTGCCTTTTCATCCCGCCTCACATTTCGTTGCCTAGAATGACACTTGTTGCCGTGCTCGTTATGCTCTTCTTTGGGGTGGCAATACGAGCACGGGCCAGCAAGGTCGCCGATGGATGCTACCTGGTTGATCCCGCCAGTAGTCATATGCTTGTCTCAAAGATTAAGCCATGCATGTGCGGGGCATGAACCAATGCATCGTGAAACTGCGAATGGCTCATTAAATCGGGCTTATAGTTTGTTTGATGGTATCTACTACCTCGATAACCGTAGTAATTCTAGAGCTAATACGCAACAAACCCCGACTTCGAAGGGATGCATTTATTAGATAAAGGTCAACGCAGTTCGCTGCTTTGATGATTCATGATAACTCGTCGGATCGCACGGCCTCTGTGCCCGCGACGCATCATTCAAATTTCTGCCCTATCAACTTTCGATGGTAGGATAGTGGCCTACCATGGTGGTGACGGTGACGGAGAATTAGGGTTCGATTCCTAGAGGAGTTCGAGAAACGGCTACCACATCCAAGCGAAGGCAACAGCGCCAAGAAATTACCCAATCCTCGACATACGGGAGGTAGTGACAATAAATAACAATACCGCTCAATGAGTCCTGGTAATTGGAATGAGTACAATCTAAATCCCTTTAACGAGGATCCATTGAGGGCAAGTCTGGTGCCAAGACACGCTGTAATTCCGCCCAATAGCGTATATTTAAGTTGTTGCGCTTAAAAAGCTCGTAGTTGACCTCGCTTGGGTCGACGGTCCTCCTTTCCTTGCGGCGCACTTGGCCAAGGCTCGTCCCTTCGCCGCCGGCTGATGCGCTCCTGGCCTTAATCGTCGGAGTCGTACTCTCCAAGGCCAAGTACTTTGAAGAAATTAGAGTGCTCAAAGCAAGCCTACGCCTGGATACA
Source organism: Dalbergia cochinchinensis (assembly GCA_031216125.1). Taxonomy (NCBI): domain Eukaryota; kingdom Viridiplantae; phylum Streptophyta; class Magnoliopsida; order Fabales; family Fabaceae; genus Dalbergia; species Dalbergia cochinchinensis. Next base: position 13,609,019 of record CM062374.1, on the reverse strand, counting down.
TTAGCATGGGATAACATCATAGGATTCTCGATCCTATTGCGGTTTTCGGATCTGGAGTAATGATTAACAGTGACAAATGGGGCATTTGATTTCATAGTCGAGGTGAAATTCTTGGATTTATGAAAGACGAACAATCGCGAAAGCATTTGCCAAGGATGTTTTCATTAATCAAGAACTAAAGTTGGGGCTCAAGACGATCAGATACCGCCCTAGTCTCAACCATAAACGATGCCGACCAGGATCAATGGATGTTACTTTTAGACTCGCTGCACCTTACGAGAAATCAAAGTGTTTGGGTTCCGGGAGTATGGTCGCAAGGCAATTGAAACTTAAAGGAATTGACGGAAGGGCACCATCAGAGGAGCCCGCTTTAATTCTGACTCAACATCGTGGAACTTACTGTGTCCATGACATAGTAAGGATTGACAGATTGATAGCTCTTTCTTGATTGTGTGGGTGGTGGTGCATGGCCGTTCTTAGTTGGTGGAGTGATTTGTCCGTTAATTCCGCTAATCTAACGAGACCTCACCCTGCTAACTAGCTATCTGGAGGTACCCCTCCACGCCGCCTTCTTAGAGGACTATGGCCGCCTGTGCCACGGAAGTTTGAGGCAATAACAGTCCGTGATGCCCTTAGATGTTCTGGGCCGCACGCGCGCTACAGCATCGATGTATTCAACGAAGTCTATAGCCTTGGCCGATGTGCCCGGTAATCTTTGAAATTTCATCGTGATGGGGATAGATCATTGCAATTGTTGGTCTTCAACGAGGAATTCCTAGTAAGCGCGAGTCATCACCGCTGCATGACTACGCCCCCGCTCTTTGTACACACCGCCCGCCGCCCTACCGATTGAATGGTCCGGTGAAGAGATCGGATTGCGGCGACGGCGGTTCGGTCGCCCGCGACGCTGTGAGAAGTCCATCGAACCTTATCATTTAGAGGAAGGAGAAGTCGAATAAGGTTTCTCGTAGGTGAACTCGCTGAAGGATCATTGTCGATGCCTCGCCCAGAGACCCGCGAACGCGCTTACCACCGGGGATACCGGCCGCCAGCGCCCGCTTTCCTCAGGTCTCGGGAGCGAGCCACGCCCCCGCGGTCTCGCCCCGGCGCAATAACAACAACAATCCCCCGCGCGGAAAGCGCCAAGGAAGCAAACAATTGCACGGCGCCTGCCGACTCGCAGCCGTGCTCAGACGGGCGACGCCGCAACACCGAGTCCAAAACGACTTCGCAACGGATATCTCGGCTCTTGCATCGATGAAGAACGAGCTAAATGCGATACTTGGTGTGAATTGCGTAATCCTGAACCATCGAGTCTTTGAACGCAAGTTGCGCCCGAAGCCATTAGGCCAAGGGCACGCCTGCCTGGTGTCACCAATCGTTGCCCCAACCCGCGGCGCCAAAGCCACTGAGCGGGCGACGCCGGCTTCCCGTGAGCACACCGCTGTATCGAAAATCGTTCGTGGTGGATTCCGCGCCATGACAGACGGTGGTTGAGCATGTTCTCGAGGCTACCATGCGCTGCTTCCACCGCCGCACCCACTGGGACCCGTGAGCGACGCCGATCGCCCTTGACGCGACCTCAGGTCAAAGCGGGCTACCTACCGAAGTTTAAGCATTATCAATAAGCGGAGGAAAAGAAACTAACGAGGATTCCCCTAGTAACGGCGAGCTAACCTGGGAAGAGCTCACCATGAGAATCTACGCCGCTGGCGCCCGAATTGTAGTCTGGAGAAGCGTCCCCAGTGGCGGACCGCCCAAGTCCCCTGGAAGGGGGCGCCAGAGAGGGTGAGAGCCCTACAGTTCGGACCGCCGCACCACGAGGCGTCTGCTTACGAAGCTCGGGTTGTTTGGGAATGGAGCCCTAATCGGGCGGTAAATTCCGTCCAAGGCTAAATACCGGCGAGACCGACCGAACGTAACAAGTACCGCGAGGGAAAGATGAAAAGTGACTTTGAAAAGAGAGTCAAAGAGTGCTTGAAATTGTCGAGGGAAGCGGATGGGAGAATGCGATGTGCCCTGGCCGGATGTGGAACGGCGAGAGCCGGGTCCGGCTAATCGACTGGCACCGACCGACGCGGATCGGGGCGGTGGCTCAAGCCCGGCCGCCGAGTAGGCCCGTGGATACGCTTATCGCCGCTGACAGGATGGCGTGACGCTACCGTTGGCGTGTTCGCACTGCGCTCGCCGCCTGCGGGTTTCTATCCGCCCGCCTTGAAACACGGACCAAGGAGTCCTGACATGTGTGCGAGCCAACGGCGAGTAAACCCGTAAGGCG